>ML808750.1:96078-114235 GCA_009831015.1 Picea engelmannii
TTGTTATTTCATTTTGATATAATGATTTCATTAATGCATTAACTAGCGGATTACACCTCTATTATTTGTAACAATGTAAATCATTTTCATATTAATTAATTAGCAACGCAACATTTTACAGCATTTGTCAATGCAATAAGATAAGAAACCTATTTTATTACATATGAATAAGAGACTTGTCGTCATACAAAATGGGACAATGTAAAGGTCCAAAATAATCAAAATGAAACCAATATGTAATTGTTACACTTATTGGTAACATGACCTCATGCAATTGGGACAATATGTTGAGTACATTAAACAAAATATGTGATTTTCACAGACAAATATTCCAAAGCATACAACTTGCAGTAACATTCAATTATATTGATTGGCATTCATCACTTGAACTATCATTGTTGCTCAAGTTTCATGCATGTCTCATTTCTTCATCACTTGTAGGCGATATTGTACTTTGGTTATTTAAACTAATGTTTTCTTCACTGGATTTTTTTTTATGTTCCAACTTTTCCTCTTCCATATACAAACATAGAAATAAAGTGTAATAAGTACATCTACATTTATATATATATAGTAGAATATACATTATTGTGTAAATAAAAAACATGGAATAGAAGCCAATGCTTCATAAACAATACACATTCTTTCGAAGGAATGTTGCATGCCCTCTCTCAAAATATCTTCCATTGGCTACAGTCCATACTTTGTTGCTTGCATGTTTGATATGCCATGAAAAAACATGGTTGATATAATTAATATATAGGTTTATTGGTGTTCCATTAATTATAAAACAAGAGAAGTTAAACAACATAGCTACTTACAAATTGTTCAATTAAACCTTGATACGTCAACATATACTCATAACCCATCCTTAACCCAACGTCTATCAATTCTTCGGTTGGATATTCTTTGTATGTTAACAACTATTAGAAGGAATCAATAGAAAAGTGTAAATTAATTATTTAAATCTAAATATCACAACAAACATGAAATCTTAAGTAAGGTAAAAAACCTAAGTACTCACAAACTTTGCAATCAACCATTTTCTTCCTCGTCATCCTGTCTTATTTGTTGAATGGGTTCAATGTTTTTTTTTTCTTTTCTGCAACAAAACAATTAAAAATGAGTAGTTCATACGATAATTAAATTCAATGTACATAAAACAATAAATGAATGATTTCATAACTCTGATGCACGTTGTTGTTGGGATGGCTCCTACTACGATGAAATTATGTTCATTTATTTTACCATCTTCTTGTACACATTTTTGGACATCCCTACCAACATGTATCATTTTTCCCCTCGTTTGTCCCTTGCAATTTCATAATCTTCCTAAAAAATGAAAAAGCATAATAATATTTTTTTAAATCGACTTGAAAATAAATATAATAAAAAAAAATTAATTTGGTAGTTTTTGGAACATATTGTAGAAAAAAATGTTTAGTAATAATACTTTTTATATGATTATTTTTTGTTATTGTAAGTTTTTTCTATTGCAAGTCTCATGGGTCTCATTGACCATTGCTATGGAAATGCTTCATATATTTTATGTATAACCTGATTCTTGGAGTCATTGGATTGATTTTTGTATTGTAAGTAGAAAGTACATATATACATTCTTTCCACTATATCCCTCAAAGTTTTTTAAAACAATTTTACCCTCTTGTTAACTTTAACCCCACTCAAGATGAATTGGGGACCAATTCATCATTATTTACATTCTTCACAATTTTTATCTTCTTAGGATGACATTATGTTCGCTCACTATTGGTCCCTTATAAAAATGTGAAATCGAGTGTTTAAAACATGTTATCGATTAAAGTTAGGAAATTCATTTTTAGTAAAAGTTCAAAGAAAAACTTCATGTTGATTACCTTTTGATCCACCTAATTCCTCTCTTTCCATCATTTCCATAAATATTTTATTCTCATTTTCACTCATATTGTGAACAATATTATCAAGTTTCTTCAAGTTTTTTCTCTTCATGACATGCCTTAATCAATACACCTCATTAGTTTAAACCTACAGATAATTCAAATATATTAAATTTTTAATAAAACATAAAGAAATTTCTTTGATATCTTCTTAGGATGATTTACCATCACACTTGTTGTGATAAGTTGTTTTCATTGAACGTCTATGGGTCATTTCTATAACAAAAAAAATACAAGAAGCGTTAGATATAAAAATTACGAAAATGTTTTTACAAAATGAGATTTCAATGAATATAATAAATTAGTATGCATTGGTGTGCTAAGAATATGTATAGGCATCTCTCGGATGGGGTGCCACGTAAAGAATGGAGGCCACGCATCCCTCCTAGGACTCCAGCCATAAATATGGCCAATCATTGCCCTTCACCTTAGTCTTGAATGGAGGGTGACCTTTATTATTCGCAGAGGAAGGGAGGAAAGCTCCCTCGAGTTTGGTTAATGGCGGTTTTGAGGATTAATTGCAGGAGATGGTTGAGTACATTGGTCAAGTCCACCCTGGGGTTATCTATCCCACCTGGCCTGGGATGACATTATTTCTCCTTCGATCTCTACCACCCTGCCTGCTATGAGAACTGGATTACTATGCAGTGGGTTCTCATGGCAGTAATTCAGAGAATTTTTAGCCCTCTTGGCTCATCCATGTCGAGAGAGATACGTAAGACGAGGCGTGGACCTGCCTGGTACAGGTATGATACCCAACAGAGACGACTGCAGCAGATGGAAAGGGCCTTGTCCATTTCCAGGACTCAGTGCATGGAGAAGCCATATACTCCACTGATTGCCTACGTCGAGGAGGAAATTCCGGAGGAACCCATATAGGTTCTACCAGAATCCCTCCTCTTCACGGTCCTAGAAAATTTACAGTTTCCCAACATCAGCAAAGCCAGCACAAGCACCCAGGATACCATGGAAGGCACCACTTGCATAGTCAAGGAGGAATTCTTGGAGGAATTCTCCACAAGGATCCTAGAGTTTCACTCCAGGACAACACCAACAAAGTTGAAGAAGAGGTTGAGGTGGTCAAGGAAGGACACACTAGCACCGTGCAGGAGAAACACCCCATCTTGGCACCTCCACCGCTAAATGAAATTCTAGAGTTCAACCCATCTCCACCTCCTCTCTTCAGCTCATAGCAGTTGGAGCTCATCTTTGACCTTAGGAGCCACATGGTGGACCAACTTCATCGGGACACCCTCATTAGCCAGTGAATTGACATGTTATTCAACGCATTCTTGAATGCATCAGCCAAGCAGTGCTTCCCGACCTATGTGAATCCCTTCGTGATCCAACCCAGGGACAACCCTCTCCTCAAAGCTCTGAACGATAGACCCCCAAGTGTCAATGATTAGTTTCTTGTTCTTTGATACTGGTACTCTGCACAATTCTTTTCCAGCTCTCTGTATTGGGACCCTGCAGAATTCATGTCTTGTTTTATTTTTCCAGCAGTTGCTAGTTTGCTTTAGCCTCTTAGGACATAACTGTAAGGACAAACATTAGCCGCCTGATCTGGTTTCCAATTCGCAGAGAAGGTGGCGAATGGATTTTTTAACTAAAAGTATAACATGAGGTCTCCTATTTCGGTTTCCACTAATTTGGCGGAACATGTGGCAGGCTGATGACATGTGGATTTTTTGTATTATGACAACAAAGTGATAGGAATTACCCCCCCTTTTTTATTTACAAAAAAAAAAAACAATATGTATAAGCATCGGTATATGATAATCGTGCTCTTATGAAATCGAAAATGTTTTGTTTACAAATTATTATATTCATGCAATGTTCTATAAATTAATAGAAGCATCGGTTCCTAATTACTATTTATTGTGCACCGTCGAATCCATGAAAAAAATTAAAACATGGTGCCTTTGATATTAAAAACAATGTTATTTTCATTTTAAACTCAATGGTGTTGTTGATAGGAACATGCACACTGGTGCGATATTCATGTACAATGTAGATTGATAACTGCAAAAACATTTTTTAACAGGAAAAATGATAGCAATCGGGTTTGGGATCTAATGCAATGAGTGGTCCCATTGAAATGGATACCAAATGCCCCATATAAAAGTAAATAAACTCTATAAAAATATATTGCTTAAAAAACATTTTTGTGAAATATAAAGAAGGAAACCAAGAGAAACAACGAGGAAGCCAGGGCTTCCAATACCGAAGGTAATTATGAAACCCTTTTTTTTAGAGTGAATGGAAAATTGCATGAATTAAATAGGGGAAATATTGAGATGATCAATAGAATGAAATCACATACCTGAAATTTCTCCTCTGCAGATTTCTATGTGTCCTATGATGATCCCTTTCAAATTTGGCTCTTCAAAAAAACTCTACCCACTCCAAATCCTTTGTTGGAAAATGTCTCTTGCAAAAATGTCCCCTCTAAATTTTGGAAAAAGAATGAAATAATGATTAGGGTTTTCGTTTATAAATACATACATTTATAAAAATGAAATTCTCGCCAGTTTTTTAATTGTATATTTCAGTGCATTGATAATAAACATGCACATTGTTTTTCTTGTTGTAACTTATTTTTTCAATGTTCTATATAGTTTATAGAGAACTGGTGCAATGTTTTACATAAAACACACTAATTTTTTGTAAGAATATAATTCACAAAATACAAATGAAAACATCCATATTTAAATTGTGTGGAAGTTTTGTTTTATGGAGGAAATAATGGAGGTCACTCTTCAATGCCTTTTGTAATTCAACATAATGGTGTGCTTTGTATATATTAAATCACTGAGGCATCGGAATATAATTAGGTGCACCATTAACTTTTAAAATTCATTCGAATTTTTTTTTGATGTTAGATTGTTCTAGGCTTCCCAAAGTTTATTTTAATAATTTATTCAACTATTGATGATGTTTTTGGCTCAAATGTAGGGGAAAAAAGTTTATAATATCAAATTGCCAATTCTTTAGTGTTGGAGTTACTTCACATACACCTAGGATTTATTTTTCCTAAGGTTTTTCCTCTGTTTATTAGTCAGTATTCAGTCTCCTATATTTTAGGAAGAATATTCCTCTAGGGAGAATATTCTCTTTAGTTTTCACTTCAGTTTGATTAGTTGAGTGGAGTCTATATTCTACATTGGTATTATCACCATGCAGCACTGGGATCATCACCAACTAATGTGAAATGTCCTTGGGATCATCACCAGACTATCACATTACCCATGATTCCCTGATCTCCTCCTCACTTCACTTTGTTTCAATCAGTTAACTGAAGACTGATAGACTAGTTAACTCAACTAGGTGGCAGTTCACTCCCAAGACTTACCAAGAGACTAGACTAGGTGGAAGTTTACTCTCGTAACTGTTGGTGTGTGTCCATATCACTCTAGAGAACCACTATGGTGCATTGGCTTCTCCTTCAATGCCATTGGTTGAGTTATACAAAGTATATCATGTGTAAATTAATAATTATTCATTTGGTTAATGAGAATTCTTCCATTCTTTCTCTCCTTCTTCTCTTTTCTTCTATTTGCTCTACAATTGTGTATGTCAATTCCTAGCTAGATATATTTTTTGCAGGTTCAAAACATTTACATGGTATCATATCCGATGGATTTCTAGGGAAAAGACACACCAAATTTTTTTTGCAGGTACCGAAGATTGAAGACAACGGAAAAATTGAATTCCCAAAATAATTCATTCTTACACCTTACAACTTCTTTGCATGGAAGGAGAAGATGACCATGCATCTTCAAAGAAGATGATTATACAAGTTAACCATGAAAAAAGAGACAGAACCAACATCATTGATAGAAAAATCCAAGTATCTAAATTGAATGGATGAAGCATTTGGAATAATTTGCAAACTCATTTCTCCTGATCTCCTCTTTCACATATATTCCTGTAAAACCCCTAATGAAGCCTGGACCACCATGGAAGGGATTTTTAGAAAATAGGATGAGATGAGGGGACACATGCTCGAGGTGGAATTACTCACATTGGATCCAAAAAGCTTTGAAAATCTCCAATATTTCTTTACCAAATATAAGGATTTATTGTCACAACTCAAGGCTTGTGGGGTTGATAAATATAAGGACGAGAAAAAAATGGTTCTCACCATTCTCTCTAAGCTTGGTCCTGAATTCTCAATGTTTTTATCCACATTCCATTCAGTCATATTCTCCTATGGAGCCACCTGGAAGATGCATTCTCTTGAGTAATTTATCAAATCTCTGACATAAGAGAAGACCAAGCTCATCAACATGGGAAAAATCAAAGGCCTAAAGGCGCATGCACTTATTGTGCAAGATGGCAACGGTCATCAATATCGGAAATCTAAAGATAAAGACAAAAGGAAAGACTCAAAAGGATTCCTTTACTTTAGATCTAATCCATAATGACCTTATGGGCCCTTTTCTGCATCCAGCAATCAACAAAGCGAGGTATGTGCTCATTTTTGTTGATGATTTCTCTCTTGCTTCTCTTTTCTTCTATTTTCTCTGTAACTGTGTATGCTAATTCCTAGCTAGATATATTTTGTGTAGGTTCAAAACATTTGCATTTAGATTCCACATCATTTTGTATCATTTCAAGTTCTTCAAGTTCTCCCCCACCGCTTGAATTAAGTCTAGATTGTATTTATATAATTCATTTATCTCATTGAATTTTGCAAGGTCATGATTTGGGATTGAGTTCGTATGCACAAGATACTCCACCATTTCAAAAATGTTACAAGATATTATTAGGAGAAAGATACTGCAGGAATATGTTTGATGAAAATGGCCAGTTGTTTTGTCCTTCCAATTGTAACATGTCATCTTTTAGCAACCAACTTGGGTCAAAGATATTACACCATGAATTGGATCTTTTTTATGACACCCTAGTAGTATGTGGTTTTTCAAAATGTAAAGAGTTGAAGGAGAACATTAAACATGTCACATTTTCTCATTATATTAATGATTTACTACCCAAAGTTGATGGCCTAATACCTCCCAATGCGGTCAAGAGTCCAATAGGTGATATAGAAAAGACATGTAGGAACACTTTCATATGCTCTTTTTTTGAAAAGTTGGAAAGTAGATAAACTAAGTTTTGTCCTAAATTGACCAACCCATCTCCATCTATTGATTTAACAAGGATTTCTAGTGAGCCAAAGTATAATATCAATATTACCCAAAACATCTCCACTGGGAGATCCAAAATGTTGTATGAGCTGAGAGAAAAAATGTCCAAGTACACACCAAAGTCATTTCAATTGTTGGAATATAGCGATGAATTTTCTCTTCCTATCCATAAGAAAAGTAAATAAAAAACCTATTACAACTGAGCTTTGTATGGCTCTTGGTCGTTTTTCATGTGTGTGCATGATGTTGGAACTGGATCATCCTTTTGCGGTAATATGTATATGATTTCCAAGTCTAAAATAGAGCTTGCAAATATTAGATTTTTTATCTGTTCCTACCAAACAATAAGTAGCACTTATGCCATTTTATTGTCCTCTTTATAGTCATTCTGATTATTTGAATATTGTTAAATATATACATAGAATTTCCATGTATAGTATGTGCATGAACGATTATGCTTCTAGAAACTTTAACAGGAAAAACATGTTATATGTCAATGGTCATCCACAAACTCATGGGAACATTTCAGGGTTCATAAATAGTTGTAGGTCCTCATTATTTCCTTTGAGGAACGTGTTGAGGGTCTAGAATGACCCTTTCAAGCAAAGGGGGGAAAATGCCCAATGGTAGGTCCCAATCAGACCTACTCTCATATGTGGTAGCATTTCCCACGAGTTTATGGACCTTGTTGTCACTCAGAATTAAAAGAATAAAAAGGAGAAATACATCAAGTTACTCCCCAAAGAGTTCTAAACAATTCTAAGACTAATCTAACTAAAAAAAACTAATCTAACTACTTCTAACCTATCCCAGGATCAAAACTAATAGAATGAGCACAGATAAAGATAACCATTAGAACCATAAATAGTTCATGTATTCTAATGGTAGATGAAAGAAATAATGTTGCATATGCACAGATAAATAGTTGAACAATACATCTATAACATCATTTATGTGCCCATAAAGAAACATGTGAAAACATGAGCAAACAGAACAGAGTGCATAAATAATTCATACAATGGAATCCTATCTACTCAAGCAAAAGATAAATGCATAAAGAATAGTCTCTACTACATCTATCAAAGAAACAAATTTCTGAAATTCTTCCTGCTCTTTATTACTCAGAAGTAAAAATACCATCCTTTGTTACAAAAGGAAAAATTCTTTTTTTTATCGTATGAGTTCTCTTTTTACAAGGTAGGAGAGACCCTTGAGTTCTCCTCCCTATTCATTTCATTTTTTCCCCAATTTTTTTTTTACATTTCAAAAATATGGATGTGGAAGTTACAAATGGAAAATGAAGAGACTCCTATGAGGTTACATTCTCCCTATGGCAGTTTACAAATGATATTCATTAAAAAACAATCATTGACTCTGCTTATTAGCATTACGTTCTATTCCTCGAATGTTTTTCGGTGTTTCTGCCTTCTGCTTGTTGATCAAAATCCTTTTGTCTTATTCTCCTCTCATATTTCCATTGGGATATTGATGGAAATATTTAGTTTCTTGTAGCTTGAGATGTAGTAGTTTGAAGTCTACATAGCTGGTTCTTCACTTGAATTCGGGTTCTATCTGTGTTTTTCATTTTTGAGCAATTTACACTCTAAATATTCCCACATTTTATATTTCATGTTATTATTATCTTCTCCATCTTTCTATTGAACTATCCTGGGCTTGATTTCATTACTCGTAGCCTCGGATATGACTACTTGAAGTTGGTATGGCCATCCCCCCCCCCCAAATTAGTGGCTATCATTTTTCTATATTTTATGGCATATTCTATTAGTTTTTCAACTTATATACACATACCATTGCATTCATTTTTCTAATACCTTTCCAACGAGGTATCACGGGCCTCATTCTGACATCTGTAGCAAACGTTATGGTTGTTTAAAATTTCTCACTGAACAATCATTGACCAAGCCCGTGGGTTCATCTGGACCATTAATTCTTGAACCTGCAAAAGAGAAAACCCACTAGATCAACAATTTTAGTCAGTTTTCCATCAGACCTTGAAAAGAGCAAAGTGTGTGTGTTCATAACTTCACATTGGAGTCTTTCTAACTCCTATCCCATTCCCATCCCGATTCATCAACTTCTATAGTGAAATCTAATCATTTAATAGATCTAGAACCAATCCCCGTAGTCCATCAGAAGATCCATTTTGTGGCATGTTCCAATGCGCCAATGCAAAGGTATTGAAGAAAAGAATCGACGAATATTCCTTTTTCAATTCACGTGTTGAAGGTTAAATCCCAAAACAATTGATGACGTTTAGTCGGAGCTAATTATTCGACATCTAGAAAATTTGTGAAGTTTCAAGGTATTGACAAGAGGTATCGAGGAATATTCCCTCATCCTTTCATGCGAAAGATATGGATCATCCTTTCAGACGATCAATGGTCATGATTACAATTCATTCAAAGTATGAAAGAGATTGTTTGGAGTGTTAACTCCGACCATCCAAGTTGTAACTCGAATATTGTTGTACAAAAAATATATGAACGTTCACTCAGGGAATAGATCGACATCTCGTGAGAGTTTCACTTTGGCAATCTGCTCGAAGTTTAAGCTTGCGAAGCTTTGCAAAGTAATAAGCTCGTGGTCCTGATGTTCGTTTCTTGGAAGGAAAAGGGGCTTAGATTCAAAAGAGCCTGCGTAATTCACCAAAGAATTAAGCTATGAACAACATTGTTATGTGAAAGAAGAAGATAATTATTCTTTATGAGGAAACGAAGGAACATTCGCTAACTGAGGAACTGAAATAAATTTATGTATTGTGGGTACTATAGTTGTAAGGTCATCAACTCTGAGAATGAATGAAGGTCATCAATCAAGTAGCGAGTAAAATGAAATCCCAACCATTCATTGGGGGAGGGTTGTTGGAGTCATTTGTAATATTAGGAGTAGTTGTACTCCGATGGAAAAGGACTCTAACAATGAAGAGTGTGAATGTCGGGGATGATGAAGCTTCAATGTCTTTGCTGGAGTATTTTATCGGAAGTTTGGGAAGAAGAGTCAGGAAAAATATCAACCATGATCGGGGAAGGTGTTGTATGACACATCAACACCACAAATCAACACTAATTCGGACGGAAAAAGTGAGAGTGAACCACGTGGAAGCCACGTGGAAATGAGGTGTAAAAGGTGAGTTTTGGTTTAGGAAACTTTGGGAAGCCATAACTTTCAATTAAAAACTCAGATTTAAGTAAGGTTATAGTTGTTGGAAAACTATTGACGAGCAGAATCCAACTATGAGGTTTGGATAGAGGAAAAAATAGAGGAAAAGAAGGAAAAAACCCACTAGTCCTTAGGCACAGTTTTTGGGAGAGAGGGAAGGCCAAAACAAGAATTTGGTAGAGATCAATCCGAAGAGGCTCAGGAAAAAATTATACAGTGAAGGTGGATCCAATAGCCTTAGAATCTTAGGACCTTAGGAAAATAAGAAAAGGGGAACCTCAGTAAGGATCAAAGTCAAGATTCTAGAAAAGGATGAACATATTTCCCCATAGGCCTCTCAAGGTTGGAGCGGCTATGCAAATAAAGTATCCTTACACACTTGCTCCTAAAAACAAAAGAATGACATCAACCATGCAATCAAAAGAAGACTAGTCAATATAATAAAAAATATATCCATGCCTTTAAACCAACTTATGAGAGAGTGTTACGTTTATTGAAAAATAGTGTGATGACTGTAGGTGAGTGTCTTAAGAATACATATGCTAATTTGAAATAGAAGAGTAGGATCTGTATGCGAGAACAAAATTATGAAGTCATGCAACATAACATGTTATCAAGAGGATGTAGAATTTGAATTAGGCAATCAACAAATAATCATCCACAACCTCATCCAAGACATGCAATAGAACATAAAGCCATGTAGCCAAATAGGATCATCAAGCACTTTGGAATCAACAAAAGTTATGAAGACAACATGTCAAGTCCATCACACAAATGTCAACAAATATAACAGTCCAATGAGCATTATGAAGACATTTGGAATCATCATATATGGAGGAATAGTCAGCACCCATAAAAGACAATCATCTATCAAGATAAAACTTCCAACTCATTCAAACTAGGAAAAGGGATAACATTAGGTTCAAGTGGTAGAGGATTAGGCAATAGGGTTGAAATTTTATTAGGGGGGCCTTTCGTTTCGCTTGTAAAATCAAAAGTAAAGGTGGATTGTTGTTGCCACAACAAATGGTGACATGCTAGAAGAACTAGTTATCTTTGTCAATAGAAATCTAGGGTCTGTACTTCATATCTGAATTTTAAATATAAGTTCAAACTCAAGACAATTTTCCAATAATTATGGGTACCATAATGACACCAAAATTTTAAAAGATATAACCCAATATTTCTAGTACTTGTAATATAACACACCCTTTTCAAAGAGATAATTAGTGAAATAAGATTTTTTACTAGATGTACACTTCAAATTATATTTGGTTCAACCATGGGTTTTCACTTTTAAAACAAGAAAACGTCTACATAAGTGTGTTCCTCATCTCTATTTTCCCAACATTGCTTCGCTTCCAGCGAGTGTCCATAGGCCTGACAAAGTTTCCATGATACCATACAAGCATAGCCCCACTGTCAACAGGCGTCCATAGCACCGACGAGTTTACTTGTACTTACCACACTATTAATAATGCTTTCAAATTCCTTTTTTTTACTTCATAAAATGCTCACCCTTTTATATTTTGGATATAGATATGCATATGGACAGAGGGTTTGAAGGAACCAGGGTGATACAAGATTTGCTTTGATTTTCTGAGTAGATGTTATGCATTTTAGTTTAACCCATAGGTCTCCCCAAACACTATCATAGTCTTGTCCATTTTATTAATGTGAAGTGAATGAAACTCAAAGAAGAGAGTGAATAGACACTTTCCTATACTTATGGATTATCATGATACTCACAATAGGCACATGTGTTCCACCATAATTATCAGTCCATACCTACATTTAAGAACTTCATGAATGTTCACTTAGACAGAGCAACCCATGTATCTTATGACTTGTAGAAAATTTCTTTAGTACATGACCAAAATTGGACTAGTCCCTCACAAAAATTTGAGTAATACTCAAGGTAGATTGAGATTCAAATCAGCTCATAGAAATACCAGTATCCAAATCAAAAGATGGAATCAATATGTACAAGAAGAAAGGAGGGCTGAAATCAGAAATCAAATTCATGAAAAATAGAATTAAACTAAAGGAATATAAAGTTAAATTGCCAGTCATCAAAAGAGAAAGAAATTTGGTTGAAAAATAAGAAGAAAACCTAGAAGCAAGCAACAAATCTGTTGCTGCAACAATGAGAGTGTTTTCAGTGAAAACTCACAAAATAAGCTAAGGGACTATCCAGTCAAGAAATGGTAACCAATCAATATCAATCCCAACAGAAGAAAAAACTCCCATATTTTCTTATCTGAAATGAAAAACAAACTAGATTACAAGAATTGATGATCTTGTGTTTTGTGACACAATTCTCCAATCCAATTGTCATATGCAATTTATTTCATTAGGGAAACAAAACAATCTTCCAAGAATCTAGAAGAATGGTTAGTTTAGATTCTCAGTCAAGACAAATTACATGAAACATCCACAAACCTATAAGCTCTAAAGGTTACATAGCATGAGCAATTCCTTTGAAATTTGAAAATAATTAATCTCCAACAGAAAATACTTTTAGATTTCTCACCAAAGCATCATTTTCTCTTTGCTACAAATATAATCATTACTCACATAGATATCAGTAATCCAATTTGGACAGGGCAAAGAGGAAAAGTTGACGTTATTGAGGTTATCAAAAGAATCATTAAAATGACTCTAAACTTCTACTAGATCAGAAATCAAAATGGGAATATATAAATGAAACAAAAGACATTTCTAATCATCTTTTAAGTTGGTGGTAATCTTGATTTATTAATCCAAAAATGTCACAAAGGAATCTGAGCATCCAAGTTTAGATTAACACTTGCCTGTGTTTCCTTCATTTCAAAAGAAAAGGTTTTGAGCCGTTGGTTGCGCAAGCCATTTCCCAACCTACATTGCACAAGATAATGGTGTGATCAACACTTACACCATTAGGGAAGAAAACCTCTTCTTAAATGACTAAATTATTAAAACGAAATTTAAAACTAAAAATTAAAGTAAAGACTAAAAATTAAAACTAAATCTAAGCAAAGTATGCTAAGCTAATGTAAAATTAAACTAAATGGGTTGTCATAAAACTATGTGTAAAGGCTCCTGTAGTCATTGAGTATTCATCTTATGTTCATATAGTTAATTTTCATAGCCTTCTTATTGAGAGATAAGCAGTAGGTGCTTTCCCACATTATTCCCTTCAACAAGAGACTAAGTTCCATTGATTGGTGTGAGATGTGAATCCCTCGATATAATGTCTTGTTCCTAAAATTAGAATTAGTCAAATTAAGAAAACAAGACCATAAGACTTCAATCCCATCTATGTTTTGAAGGTACTAATCCACCAACAAACATTAGTTATAAAAATATGGTTGAAAACATATTACCTGGCTAAAATGAAAACAAATGTTGAAAACTCGAAATTAGAATCTTATAAGTTGCCTTGACATATTCCATTAAAATACTTACAACTCCCAAGCATTTGAATGATTTCAACATTGAGATAATAAGATAATACTCAACCATGGCAAAAATTCAGATTACCCGAGAATGTAACCAAAATGAGTGGCTTGAAAGTAGAAAACCCAAAGGATAAAAAGATATTGTTGAAGAACACATCAGGTATGAAAATCCATTGAATTGGTAGCGCTAAGATCGATTATTTGGTCAATCGTTAGATTAGGGAATAAAAAGATGGGTTCCCAAGCAATTTTGTGAAAAATACATCAACAAAAGATTTAAATTACCATGTTGTCGAGAATGTCAAAAACGCGTTTTCAGGAATTCTGAAAGAATATCTCGTATTGTTGTATAAGATATGAATCTTGGGTGAAGAAAGATAAAACATAAAATGAAGACTCGTACTTAAAATACCCATTGAACAGAGCATAGGGAAATGGTAGCTAATTCCTAAAAATTAAAATTAAAAGTGCTAACAGAAAATAACTAAAATGAAATAAAAATCAGCTAAGCTTATTATACAAAAAGTCTATGCAAAAAATTTGTGTTGGATGAAAGTGATCAAAGAAAAAAGTGGATGAGAAAGAAAATATTTGGATAATTCCAAACCCAAGGAAAAATAATCATCTCAGGAGATTACAAGGATTTGGAGTGGCTTGAATTTTAGATGGGCAGATTTTTAATACTCAAAATTTAACATTAATATGTATGGGATAGCAAGATCAACACTCATAATCAATATCATCAAGAAAAATATTTCAGTTATAATCGTATTCATATGATGGTTGAATATCTTTGAGTGCTCATTTTCATCCCAAGATGAATTAAATAATATCTTCATTTTAACATATTCCACTTGTAAGATGAAAACATGCTTGGAAAAGATTTGACATAATGATCATGCATGAAATTAGTGATCTAAAAATTACCCAACACGTGGAAGAAATTTGAAAATAAAATGAAGTAAAATTTTCCCCATATCAAAATTAAATTGAAAAATCCAATCAAGGGAAAATTAGTGGTCAGGTCTTCTATTTCTCTCCACCTCTACTGAGAATCCAATTATTGATCATCCCACGGTAATGAAAAGAAAATTAAAACATAAAACTAATTAAAAACTAGAAAGAAAAACCAAACTATCCAAAGAAAAACACTAGTCTATCTAGCCTGCTCATTTCCTACGCTACTAATGGCTGAAAAATGAGCTATGTAAAATGATAATTCCAATGTATCCATCCAAGTAATCCCAATCCTGCAGACATATGTTCAAGACAAAATATTAGAAACAGAACTTGGAATACAAATAGAGTAAATATAGGAAAAATTAAAGCATAATAAAATTTATTCACCATATTAAATATATGACAATAATAATTCATGGGAAATTGTTCCAAGTAATATCTCTCCAACCATGCTTCAATTCTATTGTACAAAATTTCACTTCTATCAGAGAATTGATGGAAAGAGTTCGATTGAAAGTAACATGTCAAATGAGAATCGTGCATAGAGTTTATATAAAGTGTGCTTGGTGAGCGAGTCTTCATGATAATAAAATTGTTTAGCCCTGAAGACAAACAATGAGAATAAGGGCCTGACATAACCATCGACAAAGACCGAAGTGTCTCATTATCTTGGAAAGCCTCCCTGGACTCACACTTCAAGTAACCAACTACTTGAGATAGACTAGTGAGATCATATGATATGTATGGGTTACGACCAACCATGGTATGAGAGATAATTTCAAAAAAATGGTGGGATCCACTAGTATTAACAATATTCAACAAAGGGCTACTTGAACAAAGAGATTCACTATTTATCAAAAATGAAGAAGAAGAAAAAAGAAGACATCCTTTGATACATATTTGTTACGGAATTCTCTTCATCCCATGAAAAAGGCTGATAAGGCTGGGTTATAATAAGTTCATGGGAAGAGGCCTTATCCTCTCTATCTTCCAAATGTGCATTGTGCATCACCACCATCAAGTACTTCAACAAGGGTCAGCCCCATTGAGTCTATTTGAGTCATATGGTGGGTGGTTTCCTAAAAAATTAATCCATTAAAAAGATTGGGATATAAATAGAAATAACTGGAAAAATTTAGAGAATGAAAAGCTTCTCTAGAACGAGAGATTTTCATAAAGTGACTCCCTTAGTGTTAGTTACTCCTCCTTAAGAACATCTGTTATTTATTATGAGTCAATGGGCTCCACATTAGTTGTGGTTTCACAATCAATACGTCCTTCCTCAAGATGGTTTTCCTCTTCCAAGTTAAACATAGATTGTTGAGATAAAAGAGGTATGTTCTGCATATTTATCTCTTCTCCCGGAGTGAAGAGATCAGTGTGTTTGTTTTTCCCTTGCAAAATATGAGAATCTAAGATTTATTCCAAAACACATTCATGGTTAGAAGAGGGGAGAAAATCACAAGAATCGTTAGAACAAAAAGTTTCAATAAATGATCCACTAGCAGTAGGAAAACATTATTGATATATGTCAGCTATACAAGGAGAATTTGTAACAACAAGACAATCCAAAACAAAAGGAACTAATTTCAAATTCTCCATGGGTGAGGAAGAATTGATTTCATGAGTGTTCATATTTTCTTCATTAACAAAATGATCAGTATTCAAGTTTTTCCCCATAAATTCCTCTTGCATTCCTTGTGATGGAAAAGATGAGATAGGATAATGAGATCCTGACATAACCATCGGTGTGACCCGAAGTGTCTCATTATCAACATGAAAAGCCTCATCTTGGGAAGCTACAAAAAAATATGAACTTGGAATTACAACACAAGAGGTATCTTTTTCGTCACAAAGAAGGTAAGGGGGAATGGAGTGGTGGGAGGATACATAGGTTTCTTCTGAAAAAAATAATTTTCTATTTGATCTATATCCCCCATAGTAACAAAAGATCCAGACATATGAATTCCATCCAAACCATTATCATTTTAAACATTTTTCTTTTAAATCTAAATCAATATGTAAAGGAACATTAGAACATGATTTAGACTCTTCATCCACTAGCTAGTCCATTTAATTAGTAAGAGAAAATAAACAATAAATTAAATCATTGTTATATGGCTTATCATCAAAAGGAAACCTATATCAAAGATGAACAAATCTGATAAGAAAATTTCCAAGAGATTCATCTCCGTTCTTCTTAAGCTCTAAAATTGTTGCACATAAATTATCATAATCATAATTCTCAAAGGCATGCAAAAATTCACGTATAAATTGTTCCCATGTGTGAATAGAGGTGGCTGACAATGTCTCGCATCAACTCTTGACCCGACATACAAAAGTGAGAGTGAATAACCTACAAATGATATTTCTATCAGGAATATTGTGAGAACCACAAAATTTCGAGAAATTAAAAGCATGTTTAGATGCAAATATTTCTCCCTCGCAATCAAATATTAGTTGTGAAAAGAAATGTAAAATATTTATGGGAGGTTTGGGAGGTTTAGGAGGTACAATACTAGAAAAAAACCTCCACAAAAGGATATGGGATGGATCCATTAGTAAATTAAAACAAAAATTAAAAAGAATGAATCTGCATGCTCATCTTGTCATCTAGACCTCCTTCTAGCACCATTTATGTTAACGAGACATAATGACCCGTTCAAGCAGATGGGGGAAAACGCCTGATGGAAAGTCCCAATTAGACCTACTCTCATTTGAGGTAGTGTTTCCCGTGAGTTTATGGGAAACACTGCCACTCATAATTAAAAAATAAAAATGGGAAAGACAATGAGTTTATCCCTAAAGAGTTCTAAATAATTTTGAGATTAATATAACTAAAGAAAATTAATCTAATCTAACTACTTTTAACCTATCCCGGGAGAAAAACTAATAGAATGAGTGTAGAGAAAGATAACCATCAAAAAAAAAAAAGTTCATGTATTCTAATGGTAAATGAAAGCAATAATGGTGTATATGCATAGACAAATAGTTGAAAAATACATCTAGAAGAGAGTGCAAAAATAATTCATACAAAAGAATCCTATCTACTCAATAAGAATATTAATGCATAAATAATAGTCTCTACTACATCTATCAAAGCCACAAATTTCTGAAATTCCTCCTACTCTTTATTAATTAGAAGTAAAAATACCATCCTTTGTTACAAAGGGAAAAATTTCTTCTTTTATCCGATGAGTTCTCTTTTTATAAGGTAGTAGAGACCATTGAGTTCTCCTCCCTGTTCATTTCATTTTTCCCCCAATTTCTTTTTTACATTTCAAAAATATGGATGTGGGAGTTACAAATGGAAAATGAAGAGACTCTCGAGAGGTTACATTCACCTTATGGCAATTTACAAATGATATTCATTAAAAAATAATCATTGACTCTTCTCATTGGCGTTACGTTCTATTCCTCAACATTTTCTAGGTGTTTCTGGCTTCTTCCCATTCATCTAAGTCTTTTTGAATTCTTCTCCTTTGTCTCA
>ML808751.1:0-15601 GCA_009831015.1 Picea engelmannii
ACTGTTTATGTTAAATAGTTTAATATAAAAGTTAGTTCGATTAGATTTATATTACATTGTTTAATGTCAGTAAGATAGATTAGATTATTTAATTTCAGTAGTTTTTATCTCCTTTTCGTAAAATATAAAAGACAAAAATAGATCCTTGGCTGTCTTAGGGCAGCGAACACATGAATTTTGCAGGTTTTAATCAAATTTGTAGTTTGTCTATAGTGTACATTTGTGAATAGGGAATAACATGGATGATAATTAAGTAGTTGATTTAATTTATTATAATCATAGTTAGTATCTTGTAAATATATAATAGTTAGTAGTTCATAGTTAGATTAGTATAGTTAAGTTAAGTTTGTTTTATTAGTTTCTAGTTTCTCTAATTTAGTTTAATTTATTTTATTTAGTTAGTTAGTTTGTTTTAGTTTGTTTTATTAGTTTCTAGTTTCCTTAGTTTAGATTATTTAGCTTAAATCACTTTTCTCTTTGGTTTCCTTACGAGACCTCAGAGCGGCCAACGAAGCCGTTAAACTCGTCAGGGTGGTCCATACCAAACGGCTTGGGTTATTTAGACAACCCCGGACCAGTTCCACTCTCCCAGTTGACGGATGGACTGTTTCGCCCATCAACAGGGTCTTATGATATTCTAATTGGAATGGATTGGTTGGAAAAGCATCATGCTGTCCTAGATTGTCATAACAAGACATTTACATGTCTTGATGGAAATGGAAAACATAGCACTGTGAAAGGTGTTCCAAGACCCATCTTTATAAGGGAGATTTTAGCCTTATAGCTAAAAATATGTTTTAGGAAAGGATGTCAATTGTATGTGGCTCATGTGGAAGAGCCAGATAATTCAAAGGGGCCAAACCTTGAATATTTCTCGGTGCTATGGGAATTTGAAGATGTATTCCAAGAAATACCAGGATTGCCACCAAGGCGGGAGATAGATTTCTCAATTGATTTAGTGCCAGGAGTTTCCCCGATGTCAAAAACACCTTACAGAATGAGCACACCAGAGTTAAAAGAATTACAAATGCAGTTGGATGAATTGTTGAAGAAAGGGTACATACATCCAAGTGTTTCACCTTGGGGAGCACCAGTACCTTTTGTCAAAATAAAGGATGGAACCTTGAGGCTGTGTATTGACTTCCGACAACTAAACAAGTACACTATAAAGAACAAGTATCCTCTACACTGAATTGATGACCTCTTTGATTAGCTAAAAGGAGCAAAGATATTTTCAAAGATTGACCTGAGGGCAAGATACTATCAGGTAAGAATCAAGGAAGAATACATTCATAAGACAACCTTTAGGACCAAGTATGGGCATTATGAATTTGTAGTGGTGTCATTTGGACTTACCAATGCACCAGTTGTCTTCATGTGCTTAATGAATGACATATTCATAAATTGTTTGGATAAGTTTGTCATAGTATTCTTGGATGACATACTTATCTATTCTAAGTATGAAGAGGAGCATGAACATCACTTAAGACTGGTATTGCAAGTACTGAGAGAACATCAGTTGTATGCCAAGTTGAGTAAGTGTTCTTTTTATCAAAAGCAGATCCATTACTTGGGACACATTATTTCAGAGTAGGGCATAGCAGGAGATCCATAGAAGATCGAAGCCATTAGAGGATGGCCAACACCCATAAATGTGTCAGACATCAGATCTTTTATGGGATTAGTTGGATACTATAGAAGGTTCATAGTGGGGTTCTCTAAGATTTGTCATCCCATCACTTCTTTGCAAAAGAAGGGGACTAAATTTGAATGGACACTTAAGTGTGAAAAGAATTTTAATATGTTGATGGAATTACTTACTAGTGCACCTGTGTTAAATATTGTTGCCCCAAATGAAAGTTTCATGGTATGAACAGGCGTGTGTAAGGAAGGACTTGGGGGATTCCTCACTTAAAATGAACATGTCATTGGATATGAGTCCAGAAATCTTAAGGAACATGAGAGAAACTATGCCACACATGACTTGGAACTTTTTGCCATTGTTCACACCTTGAGGATGTGGAGTCATTATCTCATGGGGAAGAAATTTGAATTAAGGACAGAACACATTACCTTGAAGTCTCTTTTTGAACAACCAACCTTGAATGCCAGGAAAACAAGATGGCTGGAATTTTTAAGTGAATATGACTTCGATATCAAGCATACCAAAGGAAAGGAGAATAAAGTTGTTGATGCGCTTAGTAGAAGAGTGCATCTCATGCATGCTACTGTTGTCAGTATGCATCAGTCAGACTTGAAGAGAAGAATTTTAGATGGTCTTGTTACAGACCAGCATTACCTACAAGTAAAGGAAAACTTACAGCAAGGAAATGTACAGCAAAAAAAAAGGAGTATGAGATAAGGGAAAACAGATTACTCCTGCATAAAAATAGAATCTATGTTCCTAGCTCCGAAGAACTGAGGAATTTGGTACTGAAGGAAATGCATGATGTTCCTTATGCTAGACATCTTGGTTACCAGAAAACAATTACAACAATAGGAAGCCAGTTCTTTTGGTCGGTAATGAAGAAGTATGTTGTTAATTACATTACTCAATGTATGGAATGTCATAAGGTGATGGTTGAGCATAGGAACCCAGCGGGTTTGTTGCAGCCATTGCCAATCCCAGAGAAGAAATGGGAAGATATCACCATGGATTTCATCACAGGATTACCCAGAGCGAATAAGAAACATGATTCAATCATGGTGGTGATTGACAAATTAACAAAGGCTCCTCATTTTATGCTTGTGAAGAAAACGCATACAACGGCTAATATTGTAGAAATTTTCATGAAGGAAATTGTTAGGTTACATGGGATACCTAGGAAAATCGTCTCAAACAGAGATACGAAGTTTACCTCCAATTTCTGGAGGGGATTGTTTAAATGATTTGGCACAAATCTAAATTTTATCACAACATATCATCCCCAGACAGATGGGAAAACCAAGAGAGTCAATCGAATAATTGAAGATATGTTGAGAATGTATGTGATGGATAAGCCATCTAAGTGGGAAGATTAATTACACTTGGTTGAGTTTGCATATAATAATGGGTATCAAGATTCATTAAGAATGATCCCATTTGAATCCTTGTATGGTAGGAAATGTGATACTCCAATAAGCTGGGACAACCCAGCAGATAGAGTGGTACTTGGGCTAGAGTTTCTCAAGGACATGGAAGACCAAGTGGTCAAGATCAAACATAATTTAAAGGCAGCTCAGGATAGATAGAAATTTTATGTAGACAAGAACAGGACAACTAGAGAATTTAAAGTAGGGGAGCATGTACTTTTGAAAGTGAAGCCCAAGAAAAGCTCTTTGAAATTGGGTGGTTGTACAATGATGGTAGCCAGATTCTGTGGTCCATTTGAAATATTGGACAGAATAGGGTCAGTTGCATACATGCTTGCATTGCCTGCTTCCATGAATGTGCATAATGTATTTCATGTATCTTTACTAAATAAATATGTATATGACCCTAACCATGTTATTGATTGGCATCTAATTCAGGTAGAGACGGAGGAAGATTTTCAGGTTCAATCAGTGCGGGTATTGGACAGAAAATTCAAAATGCTCTAGAATCAAGTTATAAAGCTGGTAAAACTTCAGTGGACCTGCTACGGTCCTGAATATGCTATCTGGGACCATGAAGATTCCATGCAGGCAGAGTACCTGTAGATTTTTGAATAAATTTGAGATTGTGATCTCTATGTTGTATATGCACTGAGGACAGTGCCAAAATAAGGTGGAGGGGATGTAACACCCTAGGTTTTGAACCCCCATTTTAAATAATGTATTGTTACAATGTTAAGAGGCTAGTGTGCCCAAGACATGTAATGTTTTCTATCATTACTAATAATAAATACATGGTTGGTTGCTAGATGGACAAGGACTAGAGTTATAGGAGGCTATGATTCCACAAGAGAGGGGGATTGAGGGGATAAGTCTTTATTCCTATGTTAATTACCCTTTTTTCCTAAGGGACAGGATGAGTTACATAAGATTCTTGGGGAAGGCCAGGAGGTTCTTGATTCCCCACGAAGTTACTTAAACCTACCTCTGGTCTAATAGGGGGGTTCGACTAATGGCTTGTTCTGATTTTCATGTACATTCATTCATTTTCCATCATGCACTTTCATGCACTCACTCACCCATTCATTGATCCATCCTCACCTGTGTTTGGGCTTGGAAAATGGAACCGAACTGCTGAAGAATTATCCATGGGATAATTGGGTGTAATGGTCACTGGTGCAATCCATCCATGACCTGGGGCCTGCATGTCTGATGTGTGTTGGCATGTGCCCCATTTTTCTCACAACTGCGAGTCCTAAGATTTTAGGCTTTGAGATTCTGAACCAACTATGCTAGAGGCCCCAAAATAAAAGAGAGGGACTACCTTGTAAATGTGTTGAACTTGCACAGAATAGATCTAGCTAAACAATAATACACACATTTGTAGAGAGAATTTGAGAAATAAGAAGAAGGAGAAAAAAAATGAAGAATTTTCATTAACCGTATTCCACACAAAGAGTGAATAATTTACAATAGATATAGGATACATGAGTAACTAATGAGACATAGTGGTGGTCTAGAGTGATATGGACACACACCAACAGTTACGGGAGTGAACTACCACCTAACTGAGTTAACTAGTCAACTGGTCTTCAGTTAACTGATTGAACAGAGAGTAGTGAGGAGTATATCAAGGAATCACGGGTAATGCACCAATTTTTTTATGATCCCAAGTCAAGTGTGCATTAGCATGGTGATGATCCCAATGGTGCATGGTGACAAAACTAATGCAGCATCTAAACTCAACTCAACTAGTCAAACTGAAGTGTCAACTGAAAGAGAATATTCTCCATGTGGAATATTCTCCCCTAAAATATAGGAGACCGGATAATGAGTAATTATGACTATTAAACAAGAAAAAATATTAGAAAAAATAAATCCTAGGTGTGTGTGTAGTAACTCCAACACCCCCCCTGAACATCACTATGGTGAAAATAAATAATGGGTCCCGGCAACAAGGCCATGTTAGGTACCCAAATACAAAAGATACACTGAACTAAACAAGGAAAGAGGTAAAACCTCATGTGAACCCCCCCCCCCTCAAATTACAATGCATAAAAAAAAATGAGAAGGAACAAAAAACAGTTGCTAAGCAACCATGTCCTTCACTCCAAGAAGACCTTGCAATTGCGCGAGTTTGTGCCCGTTGAAGATTTTGTTGAAGATGTAGATGTCTGCACGGATATGATGAAGTATATGCATCATTGATATGTCCACACATATCCACTTTATGTTCTTGTAATGAACAATATTCAAATAAATTTTGGATAAAACATTGAAAATCGTACGGCCGTTTCCGGAAAAATGCTGAAATTTTGTTGATTTTGAAACGGTCATAACTTCTCTTTCCAGACTCCATTTCAAACGATTTTTTTTTTGAAATTGGATATTTTCCTGAGATAAATTCAAATATACAATTTATTTCTGCAAATTGTCCTCAGAAAATATCAGAATTTAGCCTTATGTGCGAGACTCCCTTCTTGTCTCCTGAGATGCATGCATTGTGCATGGAAAAGTATCTGCATGTGACTCCTGAGATGCATGCCATATATATTCCACATGAATTTCAGAAAACAAATCTGAAATGGATTATACATCATCTTCAATTAATGTAATACAAATTTCTTCAAATACTTTTGTAGAAGACTCTTCATAATAAGAGGCTTGATCTTATGACGGTTTCTCTTCTGGCTCTATCTTTCCAATCCCCTGCATGCAATATTCACAATATTATTTATTCCCAAATAGAACCTCCAATATGGTACATAATTCATTTGGAGTGAATTCTTGTGAGTCATCATATACTTGATGGAGAATTTCAGGAGAAATAAAATAAAGGATACATCCTATGGCCATATCTTCTCTATTGAGAAAATCGCTTTTATCATCAGCGGAATCAGGCTCTACCTCCATTTCCATAGTTATTTGGTACAAGCCTCTACATCTGAGAAGAAGCAGAATTTTTGGCTTCCATTCAAAATAGTTATGAGGTGCAAGAAGTATTTCCGACGAATAATCCATCTTTTTGTTGTCTTCAATCTTTTGTACCTGCAAAAAAAATTTGGTGTATCTTTTGCTTAGCAATCTGTCGGCTCCGATACCATGTAAATGTGTTGAACCTGTGTTAGCATTGAAAGTCACTCCTAGATTTCTTTCAGGAGCAGAGCCCGACACCCATCAGTTTAATGTCACGATTGTTTATAAAGTATGAACGGATGGAAGTAAACTCAGAACAATATCATCTCAACTCTAAAACTAGGCCAGGCACGCATGGGCAAGTGAGGTCTTAGATAAACTTCAAACAGTGAGTTGTAATAAGGCTGAGTAGGTGGAAGACTTGCATGAGATGAGGGTAGGGTTTTGTTATAAACATCAGGTTTCTAACAGGCTGTGAGAGGAAACGTCCAAAGGCAAGATCTTCTTACATTCAAACGCAGAAGACCAGAGAAAACAATAATGCAATGACAAATCCTTTATCATAACATAAATGCAACAATTCATGCGAATCATTCGATCATGAACCCTTTGGTATGAGACGAAAACATAGACGAAGTAGGAAAACTGTTTGTCATAAAACAATAAATCTCAAATATAGATGCACAACCAGGGAACTAGAATGATTGTTAAAACTTTACAGTTGGTAGCTCCGCTCTACCATCGATAGATACAAAAATGGCGAAAACGCCTACATATACTCAAAAAAACAACAACAACAAAATCGATACTTTTCATTAAACACATTGCATCTGCATGGCTTCTGACAATCTGCAGCTGCAGTCTCTGAATGATCATGCACCTATGGCAGACGCAATCGAACTTCTGACAGTTTCGTGGGCGAATCGACGCTCCTTTAATTCATTGCTCGACCTTCCCATTATGGAGGAGGCAATGTATAACCACCACCAACTACTTCAATAACTGTTTTATTGGGATTGAGGATGGCCTGGCCAACTCGACACTTTTGTGACGTGGAAAACCCTTCACGCTGCCACCTGGATTAGCTGAACGGCCTGATGAATAGGCGTGGAGGCCAGCGTGAAGGATGGGGTGCATAACGGGAGTGGTGGCACCAAAACTATAAGGGTGTGATAAGGAGTGATGAGGTGTGAGAGAGGCGACAGGGGAAGACTCCTGGCAGAGGGAAATAAGCGGAGGGGGCAGGAGACAAGATATAATGGGCACATTTTTAGTGGGAGGCTGATGTGGAAGGGAGCGGGACACATGGCGGGCGGTGAGTGGATGATGAGATGGGAAAGGGACCACATGGACTAGGAGAGGGGAGATGGACAGATGTCGGAGGATGAGGAAGGGGCTAAAGGAAGCGAGCCTCATTGCACGGTCAGGTGGAGAATAGATGGCAAGATGACATGACAAGGAGGGGGCCCCATGTTGATTAAACGTAGAAAGATAGAGGATGTCCAGATTTCCTGTGCGTAGTTGATCCAGGCGCTCTAATCGCAACCGTTGGAGAGATGCATATTCGATTCTGGACCCCCCCCCCCACTGCTTGAAGGTAGAAAGGCGGGGGGGAGTCCGGAATCACCTTGCACATCGTTGATCTGGGTGCTCTAATCATGACCGTTGAAGAGGTGCGCCCTCGATTCTGGACCCCCCGCCCTCCGCTTAAAGGTAGAAAGGTAGGGGCGCTCCGAAATCCCATGTGTGTCGTTGATCTGAGCACGCGAATCTCTGTCGTCCAAATTTGCTTGCCACTTAATCACAAGTGCACTTGCACCCCGAACTTATGGTAAATGGGTTTTTCACCCACTCCTTCACATTCTAACCCCCCCTTACCAGAAATTTCGCTAACATTAGGCTCCATGGGGGATAGAGTCATCCCTGTGATGCTCTAAGAACACTTTTGCAGATTCAGTGCCTTGCTGTTGGGCTATGGATTCATTTATTAAGCTGAAAACAAAAACAATATTTACAAAACAAAAGAGCCGACTGCGGCTCACAAAAAACATTTTTTCAAGAAATGCCCATTTACTGGGCCACTAAAAACTTATTTTCCTTCCAGATCTTGCAACCTGTACATGTTGTTTGAAAATACTTCAAGGATATTGAAAGGCCCAAAACAAAGGGCATCAAAATTACTGTGCTTGCCCCTATCCTTCCTGGGTGCATCCCGTTTGAGCACCAGATCACCCTGCTTGAATTCTCTCTTTCTGCTCTTCCTGTCAAAAGCCTGCTTGATCTTCTGCTGGTGATCATAGGCTCTGTTCATGACCTGCTCTCTAATTTGTTGCACTTCCACCATCTGATGAATCCTTCTGACCATATTTTCGGGTTCTCCTTCAAGGTCCTGGAGGAATTTTTCCACAGATAAGGCGAGATGAGTAGGGAAAACAACCTCTGTTTCATAAACAAGTTGGAAGGGTGAGATGCCTAGGGACCTCTTCGTTGTCACTCGGTCAGCCCATAGAGAAAATTTGAGCTTCGAATCCTAGGCCCTTTTATTGTCTTCCAGTAATTTCTTAATAAGCTTGATCAGGCTTTTATTGGAAGACTCTGCCAGTCCATTTCCTTGAGGATAATAGGGAGTAGAGTGAATCAGTGAAATCTCAAACTATTTACAAAACTTGTCCAGAGGCTCAGACTTGAAGGGGGTGGCATTGTCAATGACAATTTTGTTAGGATAGCCAAATCTGGCTATGATATCTTCCAGGAATCTGATAATTACTTTGTGAGAAGTGCTCCTGGTGGGGACAACTTCTATCCATTTGGTGAAATAGTTTGTCGTAGTTAGGATCCATCTGTGCTGGCCACTTGAATGATGATGAATTTATCCAATGAAGTCCAGTCCCCACTGCTGAAAGGGTGTTGAAACTACTATAGGCTTTAATGGTAGAGATTTGAGTTGTTGCTTTCCTGAGAACTTCTGGCATTTGATGAAAGCTCTGATTTCTTTGTAGACATCAGGAAATAAAGTGGGCTAGTAGTACCCAACCCGGAGGATCTTGTGAGTTGTGGTCTTCCAGAAATGGTGACCTCCGCAGAGACCGCTATGGAAATCAAACATAACCTTTTGGGCCTCTTGCGGGTTCAAGCACCTTGAAAATACCCCCAAAGGGTCTTTCCAGTACAAGGCTTGGTCAATGAGGCAATATCTGACCGCCTTGAGATTTAGAGCCCTTGCCTTGCTTTTTTCCATGCTATCAGGAGGCCTTAATTCTTACAGAAAGTACAATATATCCTTGTACCAGGGGCATGCTACTAGTGATAAAGCACCTTGGGAATTCTTGTTGGATGACTCGGCTCGCTCACTGACGAAGTTAATCCCCAAAGCTTTGTAATTGGATTCAACCAGCAATTTGGCTAAACCCTACCCCTTTATCAATTTGGTGGGCTTAACCTCCAGATCAAACTCTAGGATCTTGGAAATCTATTTACCTCTTCTCTCATCTATGTCAGGTTGTACGAGGATGTCCTTCATAGAGGCAGAAGGAACGTACGCGGTGATTTTTGAGTGCAAGACATAGACTCTGAAAGCTTTGAGGGATTTCACCAAGGCATAAGCCTGCTTCTCCATGATCTCGTACCGGAGTTCTGCATATCTCAATTCCTTGTTGTAGAAGGCAATAGGTTGCTCTCGCCCTTGACCATTTCTCTGCAATAAGACCGCTGCTACTGTATCACAAGAAGCAAAAGAAAAAATCAAGAAATCTTTGGAGTAGTCGGGACTGATCAATACGGGTGCCTCAGTCAATGCCCTTTTTATATGGTCAAAAGATTCCCTAGGTTCAGCAGTCCATTTCATTTCATTTCCCTTCCTGAGAATGGTTGTGATGTGTCTCACCAACTCAACAAAATTTGAGATGAATCTCCTCAGAAAATTAATCTTCCCCAGAAAGGCCTGAACTTCCTTCTTGGATCTGGGAGGCGACAGGGTCTGAATTGCCTCTATCCTACTAGGATCAATTCTCACTCCTTCTACTAACACTATATGGTCTAATAGCTTCCCCTCCTTCATATTAAACAAAGATTTCTTGGGGTTTAAATATAAGCCATACCTCCGACACTTCAGGAAAACTCTTTTCAAGTGGCAGCAGTGCTCCTCGTCTATCCTGGAGAAAACTGTGATGTCATCCAAATAGATCACTACAAACTGATCTTTCTCCCCGATGAAGGCTATATCCATAGCTCACTGAAAGGTTTCCCCTGCATTCATCAATCCAAAAGGAATTTTGGCATACATGAATGTGCCCCAAGGAGTGGTGAAGGTTGTTTTTTCTCTGTCCTCAGGCATGACTGATATCTGATTGTAACCAGAGAAGCCATCAATCATGGATATTCTAGATGCACCAGTGACCTTCTGCAATATGTGTTCCATGTTGGGCAGGGGATAATTGTCTTTCCTTGAGCTTCTGTTCAGGTTCCTGAAATCAACACAAAGTCTGATTTCTCCACTTTTCTTTCTCACCGGAACCAAATTGGCCACCCACTCAGAATACCTCAAGGGGAAAATGATTTGGGCATCTAGCAGTTTCTTGACTTCTTTCTCCATGATAGGTAGCAACATGGGATTTATCTATCTCAGCTTCTTCCTGAATGGCTTAGCTTCTTCTTTCAGTGGGATCTTGTGCTCAATGACAGATGTGTCATACATTTTGAGGTCTTCATAGGCCCATGAAAACACATCAGTGAATTCCTTTAATAACCCAGCGTATTCTGCCCTCTGTTCATTAGTCAGGCTACTTGACAATTTGACGAACTTAGGCTCATCCTGCATGCCAATGTTGCATTCGGTTATGTCAGCATCTTCACTTGAGACACCACTCTTTATTGCCACATCATTTTTGTCAAACAGTCTTTCTAAAGGGACCAGTCCCCTCAGAATGTGATTGCTAGGCAGTTCAATAATCTGGTGATTAAAAATTTTATTCAAGAATATCTCAGGGGGGGGTCACCTTCGGGATCAGGGTCCTAATCAATGTGAAATGTAGAAAACTCATCGACGGACTGAAGAAATTTTTCGATTTTGAGATCGTCCTCGAATACCTTCGAATGCTTTATGTTGTCTGGGATGGATGGCATGTATCTTACTTCTACCTCACCATTAATCTTTGGTGGAAGGGGGATCCTGAACAAACTGGCTGAGACTGCTAGGGAGTCAGTTGCGGTATTCTCTTCCATTGGGACAAAAACAATGTTGAAAGCAGAGAAGAAATTATCAATCAAGTCTCATACCTCATTTCTGTAGCTTCTAAGTCGAGGATGCTTAGCCCGATAAATATTTTTGACCTATTGGATGATCAATTTTGCATCTCCGAACACATCCATTTCCTTTATTCCCATTTCCTTTGCAGCCCTCATACCCAGCACAAGAGCTTCATATTCTGCCACATTGTTGGTGGTTTCAAATTCCAGCTTGTATGACAAAGATATGGTCTCTTGACAGGGCAATATGAAAACCACTCTGGCACCTGCACCTATACTGGAGGAAGCTCCATCAAAGAACATCTTCCAAATAGGGGCGGTTGGAGGAGGTATCTCCTGATTAAGAATGGGATGCTTTCTGATCTGTAAAGGGGCCTCAGGAGCTTTGGTGATCTGTAACAAACTAGACCCTAAATCAGTGTCAAGTGCAAAGATGGGGTGATTAGTGGGGTTTGCTTCATCACTGACAATATAGGCTAGTTGGGCTTCTCTGTACAAACTCCTATGTTCCCCTCCAAAAAATGGAATGGTGGCATATGTGAGATCCATATGTAACATTCCTCCAAGTCTCTTAATCCAAGACTTTGACAACAGCATGCCAAACTTGGGGGGAACATCAGCTACCACAATGTCCATGACCACACTCTTCATGGGCAGCTGAAACAAAGAAACCACCAGGTCCTTGATGACTCCCAGACATTGCACCCTCCTCGAATCAAAAAAGTACAAATCATGATAGGCCTTGGTCACTTCTAGTCCTAGTTCTTCCATGACTATCTTGGGCATAAGGTTATGGGAAGCTCATGAATCCATGAGGCAATTATGTAACACTTTATCATGTATGTTCAGGGAGGTGTAGAAGGGAGGGGATGTATCATCTCTGTCTTCTACCATGGGACCTAGGATGACAGTTGGATTCTCATCTTGAAGGTTCACTGAGTCAGAGGGAGGCTGAAGGGACTCAGATTGTAGCCGCCTAGAGAGGGACCTTTTAAAGTCTTCATTTTTAACTAGCTCAGAGATGGGGACGGGAATCTTGATCTTTTGAATTTCATGCTCAAAATTAAAAGAGGAAATAGGCTTAGAAACTTCCCTTACCTCAGCAACATGTTCCTTGGCTGTTGGCAAAGCACTCTAAGATTTATTTTTCTTTAGTCATGGTTTCTGCAGTTTTAGTAGGCCTATCTTCTATGAGGGGCTGGTCTTGGATGTCAAAGTCTCCTTCTTTCTTTCTTGACCTGAGGTTGTATCTATTAGAAGTGTGGCTGGCCCTTTCTCCCTTTCCTAACTCATGGATCTGAATGTTCATCAGGGATTTTTCGTATGCAGCTTGAGTCAAATGGGGAAAAGGAGGGGCTTCCTCAACACAATGAATTTTAGGGTCAAATTCGTCTAGCTCCTCTCCTTCCTCATGAGTAACCAAGTTATTTTGAAGAGGGGCTTGAATCCTTTGATCCTCTCTGTCTTTTCCCCTTTGTTCCCTTGGGAAGTCTTGTGGTCCATTGTTATTAGGTCTCCTAAAACATCTATTATCAGCATTCGAGGGATTTTTGTACATGGGCTTCCCTTCTAACTCCCACCTCTCCATCCTGGCAGAAAGTGATTTTAGTACTTTGGTTGTCTCATCCGTCTGATGGGGCATGGGAGAGGAACTGGATGGGGAGGCTTCAGGCCTTTTCTTAGATATGTTTCTATCAGCAGCATTCCTGAGTCGGTCAACAACCAATATGTTAGATTCTACTTCCACGGCTGCATCCTGCATGTGGGCTAGGGTAGTGGCTCTTCTCTCTCTCAGCAGTAGGTAGAAATTAGGATCAAAATCACTAGCATAAGTGATCTTAGCCAAGGCTTCTAAGGGATTTATCTCAGCGAGAATTTTATTATACATTTTATTGAATCTCTTGGAAAAGTCAGAGACAGACTCTCCTTCTTTTCTCTTCAAAGACCCAAACTATGTCATATAATACATGAAATCTTTTTTATCTCCCCACTATCTCAAAAAGGAATTGTCTAAAGCTTCGATCCCATCAATAGATCTAGGAGGTAGGGCCTTGAACCATTTTCTAGCCTTGCCTTGGATGCTATGGACAAAAATCCTCATCCATACGTCTACATGCATGATGACATTATCATCTGTGAAACTGTAAAAGGCTTCTAAGTGTTCATCTGCAGTTACGTCCCCCTCACCCGTGAACTTGGGTAGTTGCTTGAGGTAACCATCTATCGGGAGGGCATTGAGGGGATGAGGTAACACAAGGGGATCATACCTAGTGGCTATAATAGCCTCCATTATGTTCATAGGGGGATTAGCAGCAGCCATAGGAATATTATCTAGAGGAGAACTTGGAGGAGAAGGGGTTCATGAAGGGGCTACGGGAAATGAGTCTCGATGTGGAGTGGGAAACAAGAGAGGGTTTAAGGAGAAGACTAACGAGCTCAAGTCAACAGGTGCTCCTCTTTGTGTAGGAGTGGTGAAATCTTATGTAGTCCCGGGTATACACTGAGGAACAGCTTTAGAGGAAAGGGGAGTGACAAGGATTTCTCCCTCCAGTCCCAGACCAAGAGGGGAAAGCTCAGCAGGAACGCTCCCAAAATTCAGGAAACGGGAAACTTCTGAAGAAGGCTGGTTACGAAGCTGAGAATAAGAAAATGGAGCTTTTACGGAAGGAGGTGGGGAAATACCTGGTTCAACAGTGAAGGTTTCTCCTTGAGAGGGCTCCCCTTTTCTGATAATCACCTCCAGATCTTCTTCAGGTGTGGCCAGAGGCAGCTGTGGATGGAACCGTGTGTGTCTACTGCCAGAAGCCACAACTAAACCAATAGGTTTTTCTTAGTGGAGTCATCACAGTGGAGTCGCCAGGTGCACAGTAGAAATCTTGATAATTCTGATATCTGATGCACCTTCAGAATCAGTTAATCGTTGTTGTTCAATCCTGGGGAAAATCTTCAACTTTGTCCCCGGCAACGATGCCAGAAATGTTAGCGTCGGAAGTCACTCCTGGATTGCTTGCAGGATCAGAGCCTGACACCCATCAGTTTAATGTCATGATTGTTTATAAAGGATGATCGGATGGAAGTAAACTCAGAACAATATCATCTCAACTCTAAAACTAGGCCAGGCACGCATGGGCAAGTGAGGTCTTAGATAAACTTCAAACAGTGAGTTGTAATAAGGGTGAGTAGGTGCAAGACTTGCATGATATGAGGCCAGCGTTCTATTATAAACATCAGGTTTCTAACAGGTTGTGAGAGGAAACGTCCAAAGGCAGGATCTTCTTACATTTAAACGCAGAAGACCAAAGAAAATAATAATGCAATGACAAATCCTTTATCATAACATAACTGCAACAATTCATGCGAATCATTCGATCATGAACCCTTTGGTATGAGATGAAAACATAGATGGAGTAGGAAAACTGTTTGTCATAAAACAAGAAATCTCAGATACAGATGCACAACCAGGGAACTAGAATGATTTTTAAAACTTTACAGTTGGGAGCTCCGCTCTACCATTGATAGATAAAAAAATGGCGAAAATGCCTACATATACTCAAAACAACAACAACAACAAAATCAAGACTTTGCATTAAACACATTGTGTCTGCATGGCTTCTGACAAACTGTAGCTACAGTCTATGAATGATCGTGCACCTATGGAAGATGCAATCAAACTCCTGACAGTTCCGTGGGTGAATCAGTGTGCCTTTAATTCGTCGCTGGACCTTCTCATTATGGCAGAGGCAATGTCTAACCACCACCAACTACTTCAATAACTTCTTTATTGGGATTGAGGATGGCCTGGCCAAATCGACACTTCTGCGACGTGGAAGACCCTTCGCGCTGCCACCTGGATTAACTGAACAACCTGATGAATAGGCATGGAGGCCAGCGCGGAGGATGGGGCACATAACGGGAGTGGTCGCACCAAAACTATAACGGTGTGATAAGGAGTGACGAGGTGTGAGGGAGGTGACAGGGGAAGACTCCTAGCAGAGGGAAATAAGTGGAGGGGGAAGGAGACGAGATATAATGGGCACATTTTTAGTGTGAGGCTGACGTGGAAGGGAGCGAGACACATGGTGGGCGGTGAGTGGATGATGAGATGGGAAAGGGACCACATGGACTAGGAGAGGGGATATGGATAGATGTCGGAGGATGAGGAAGGGGCTAAAGGAAGCGAGCCTCATCGCACGGTCAGGTGGAGAACATATGGAAAGATGACATGACAGGGAGGGGGCCCCACATTGATTAAACACAAAAAGACAGAGGATTTCCAGATTTCCTGTGCGTCATTGATTCAGGTTCTCTAATCACAGCCGTTGGAGAGATGCATCTTCGATTCCGGACCCCCCCCCCCCCCCCCCCCCCT
>ML808751.1:35646-114232 GCA_009831015.1 Picea engelmannii
AATAGAATAAGGCAGATGTAAGAAGACCTAATAGAAGCTTCCGCTTCTAGAAGGATCTTCCTCTAGATGCTTCTTTTTAGTATAAATAGGAGTCGAGGGTATGAGAACCCTAGCTTGGATATTATTGTAATAGAGCGCTGATCAATTGGAGGTTTCCCCCTCGAAGAGGCCTGTGAACATTTCTATCTGATTCAAAGTGCTATTCCTGTTGCTATTTCGTATATCATTTATGTGTATTGTGAAGATTATGTTGGATATTTTACTGTTATTCTGTCATTTCTAGCATTTCATTTCTGTTCTGCATATTTTATATATCTGGTATCTTGCATCCTCTTTCCTTGAAGATGATGATTCCCCTGACACACCTGCTTTCCCTACTTCAATATACGTAGCTTGAACAGAAAACTCATCAAGGTTAGTGGGTCCAAACATGAAAACAATGTTTCTAATATGCGCAGGTAAACCTCCTATATACTTCATAAGTGTTTTTTGTGTTTGCAAAGGGATATCTAACATTAATGCCATTTTTCGAAATCCATCGGTGTATTCTTGCACTATTTGTCCTTTTCTTAGTTTTAAAGATTGCCATTCAATTAATGCTTTTTCTTTATAACCCAAAGAATAGAATTGTTTCCTAAGTGCAGAAATGAAACTCTTCCATGATGGAAATACATTACCCACTTGTTGCATTCCTTTTTGCAACTTGCTTTTCCACCATATGAGAGTTGTACCTGCAAGTCTCAAAGATGCCAACTTCATTTGTGTGGCATCATCTTTGATCTGTTGCACACTGCAGTAAACCTCCATCTGCTTGATCCAATTGTCAATTTTTTTTGCATTTACTTCACCATCATATATGGGAAACTCAAATTTAAAATCAAGTTTTAACAATGGTATTTCATTCTTATTCTTATGAACATTTTTCTTTCCATTAGATTTAGAACTTGAACTTGAAGAAGAAGGAGAAGAAGGAGGTGATGATGGAGGTGAAGGAGGAATCTGAGGATGATCCTCTTCCTCTTCACTTTTTTCCTTTGAAGATCCACCCAAAACTGGTCTCTTTCGTTCCAAGTAATCCTCGTACAAAACTTTCACCATCTCTGACATAGCAAGGAAAGTTTTCTGGAACTCTTTCTCATCCTGAGAAATCCCTTCTTTCGATGCCATCTTCTTGCTGTGAGAAGCTCTCTTTCTCAATCCAATTAATGGATTCTCTACAACAAGCTCGCCTTCACCACGTTGTATCTTTTCGCTGGTTAACATGCAAAACTCAAATCCAAACATCAACTAGCTTTGATACCACTTGATCCATAGAATCTTTTAATGACTATGGTTGAGTTTTTAATTGCATGTGTTAATTAACCCTTTTAAGAAGCTTAATGAAAGAATGAGGAAACAAGAGGAATTATGACAGCCATATACACATATGAAGATCTGAAATGAAGTAATAAACAGCAAACCATAACAAGAGGATTGATAACGGAGTTCGGCACAACGTTGCCTACGTCTCCGGGCCTTTGTCTCTATGGGGGAGGATTCTTTATTTCTGTTCAAAATATCAAAAGTACATCGCAGTAGTGTCAATTGGCTACAAGACCAATCTGGTCATGTTCTTCAAGATCTCTAGAACCCAACAAAGAAAACGGCACGCAAAATGGATGTCCGAAGCTCCCAGAAATGGCCCGCAAGCGTCTGCTCCTCAATAACTTCCCTGCATAAAAATGGCTTTAGCTTGGCTTCCCTTCAGCATAACTCTACTCTGACTGTCCTTCATGGCCTCAAACAGGCCTATTTTTTCTAGATCTGAAGTTGGTTATCCATCCCCAACTTCCTCCCAAAATTTGGCCTCCAAAAATGCCCAATATCTCCCAAAAATGGATAAAATCCATTATTAACAGGCATAAAATCAATGAAAAATCCAAAACATTAACAAAAACCCACTTTTGTATAAATTTGGGTGCAGCCCCCAAACTTGCGTGCCCTTGGTCATATGGTGGACGGCCATGTGGCCAGGTGCTCCATTCGTTATGCGCTAGCCCCCTTCTATCCGGGCTGGCTCCTGGTCTTCGGCACGTGAATAGGACCGAGGGATAACAACCATAACCCCCGCGCCCTTTTTGTTTGGTTAGGTCTGGTTCACGTGGGATTCCCCACAACCTAAGGCTAGTCCCTATCCATTTACTCTCACACTATGGTAGTAAGGTTTAAACCCCCCGCGCTCCATGCTCTATGGTCGCATATTCAATGAAATCGTGGCCACAGCCCCTTCTGCCTCCAACCTTTTCTTTGATTAAACATAAATATAACTTTTTCCACATACATAATAAGAAACACCCATGGGGTGGGCGGTTAGCCCGGTCCTGCCAGTCCATAGCCTGGAGGAGAGGTCGGGGGTTCGACCCTGGTGGAGACCATATAATTTTACATAACCCGAGATCCAACCACAGGGTGCCACGTTGTAGCCCATGACTGGGCCACGTGGCACCTCAAAAACCAATCAAAAACTGCCACCTGTCAATCTCTGATTCATCCATGTGCCTTCTACGTACTCTGCCACCTGTCACTGTACCTGCCCTGTCAGCCTGCTGACGTCATCCCTGCCACGTCAGCCCATGCCACATGTCACCCTTATAGTGGTGACACGTGTCACCCTCTGACTGGTCCAACTATACCTATCGTACTCCCTGTCACCTGCCACATGTCGTCTCCAGGAGATGCCACATCATATGTACGGCTTGTACAGTCAGCCTGCCACGTGGCACTGTATGAACTGTACAGTCATCCACTTTTTTTTGCATGTTTGGGTTTTCCGATAGAATGCGATATCTTTCACATACGGAGCCTGTTTGATGAATTAAATATATGGTTGGAATCAAGAAGATGAGACAGATGCAATGGCACTGGTTTTGTCAGATTCCGAGCACTTTCATTTTTGAGCCTTTTTGAGCCCTATCAGGCTTCTGGATCAAGTATCTTAGTGATTTTGATCAGGCTCTTATTAGAGGACTCTGCCAATCCATTTCCCTGGGGGTAGTATGGGGTAGAGTGAATCAACTTAATTTCAAACTTCTCACAAAATCATATCAATGGTTCATCTTTGAAAGAAATGGCATTATCTGTGACAATTCTTCTCGAGCAGCCAAATCTTGCTATGATATCCTTTATGAAACTGATGATTACCTTGTGGGAAGTGCTCCTTGTGTGGATTTCTTCTATCCACTTGGTAAAATAATCTATGGTAGTTAAGATCCATCTATGTTGACCGCTAGATGCAGGATGAATCTCCCCAATGAAGTCCAGAGCCCACTGCTGGAAGGGCCCTAAAGCAACCACATGCTTCAATGGAAGGGGATTTAGTTGCTTCTTTCCTGAGAATTTCTGACATTTAGCACAAGCTCTGACTTTTACGCAAACATCAGTGAATAGAGAAGGCCAGAAATAACCATCCCTAAGAATTTTATGGGTCGTCGTTCTCCAGAAGTGATGTCCCCCACACAAATTGTCAAGAAAGTCCGACATAATCCTTTGTGCTTCATGTGGGTCTAAACATCTCAGAAGTACCCCCAGGGGGTCTTTCCAATATAATTGTTTATCAACAAGGCATTATTTAATTACTTTGAGCTTTAAATATCTTGCCTTGTTCCTTTGCATGCCATCGGGGGGCCTCAATTCTTGTATAAAATATATGACATCCTTGTACCAAGGACATCATGCTAATGGGGGGTATACCTGAGCATTTGTATCATGCAGTTCAGCCTACTTATTTTCTAAGCATTCATTGATGAAGCTTACCCCCAAATATTTGCAATTAGATTCAGCCAGCAGTCTGGCTAAACCTTGACCTTTAATCAATTTGGTGAGCTTTATCTCCAGGTCAAATTCAAGAATTTTGGCAATCCATCAGCTCCTCCTTCCATCTATGTCTAGCTGAATGAGAATTTCCTTCATGACAGTTGAAGGGACATATGCAGTGATTTTTTAATGCAGGACATAGACTCTAAAATCTTTGAGAGATTTAACTAAAGTGTAGGCCTACTTCTCCATCATTTCATATTTCACCTCAGCATCTCTCAATGCCCAACTGAAAAAGGATATGGGTTGTTCCAACCCTTCAACATTCTTTTGTAACAGAATAGTCGCTACAGTGTCAAATGAAGAAAATGAAAAAATAAGAAAATCCTTTGAGTAATAGGGACTGATAAGCACGGGTACCTCAATCAAGGCCTTCTTTATTTGATTAAAGGAATTTCGAGACTCAATAGTCCACTTCACTTTGTTTCCCTTTCTCAACATGGTTGTTATAAGATTTACCATCTTAGCAAAATTGGAAACAAACCTCCTCAGAAAATTAATTTCTCCCAGGAAAGAATGGACTTCTTTCCTAGATCTCGGGAGTGACAAGGTTTGGATTGCTTCAACTCTGTTGGGATCAATTCTAACTCCTTCGGCTGATACTATGTGGCCTAGCAGCTTTCCCTCCTTCATGGAAAACAAAGACTTCTTTGGATTTAAGGAGAGACCAAAATTTATGCATTTCAGGAACACCCTTTTCAAATGCTCACAGTGCTCTCTGTCATATCTGGAGAAAACTGTAATGTCATCCAGATAGATGACCACGAACTTGTCCCTTTCTCCAATGAAAGCTATATCCATGGCTCGCTGAAAGGTCACCCCTACGTTCATCAATCCAAAGGGAATTTTGGCATACATGAACATACCCCAAGGAGTGGTGTTAGCATAGGGGCAGACCCAAGGTTCAATGCTTACAACAGTGCACCAACAAAACCCTAACTACCAGCCCTTTCGGCAACACCTACAAAGCAGATGAAGTCTCACCCAAGGTAGAGGCAAGGGTGGTTGCAAGACTCAGGTGTCTGCAACCTTAGATGGGACACAGCTCTATGATTTGAACACTTAGAAAGAACTTAGCATAGTTCATTCATCAATATACATTTTTTATTATACTTCGCAAAAGGTACAGAGCATCACAACATTCACTTATATATAAGATTTCAGCACTTAGAAAGAGTAAAACAGATCAAATCCAGTAGATCAGCACTGAGCATCTTCATATATATCATATCTAACATTCATTCACATCTCAGAAGAACAAAGCAAGAATAGATCTATCCAATCTAATCTAAGCACTTAGCAATGCAAAACATATAAGAATAAGCACAAAGCACAACACATAGTATTTACGTGGTTCACCCCCACCCTGGGGCTATGTCCACCAAATATTCTTCTATATTAGCTTCAGTCAATCAGATTACATCACATAGTTTATCAAAATCCTACTCCGCATAGGACAAGATATCTGTGTGCACCTCGTCAAATCCTCCTTCCCCGAGTAGATCTAGCATAGAGCCTCCTTACAATCTATGCACTCAACACTTACAATACTTGCACTCATCTCTCCAAGTTTATCACATAGATCAACTCTTAGCACTAAGACACTACTAACTTTTCCTTTTTAGCCTCTTTTTATATAGCCTAGACTTCTACTTATACATTTACAAAGGTGGGCCTAAGCATGGGTAAACCCATGGGCCAACATCCCAATCCCATCACATTATCCCCAAAAACCCAAAAAGGACCCAAAGTGGGCCAAGATCCCATGATCTCTGCATCGTCTTGTGCCCTTCCTTTGATAGGGCATCGAAGTCCCAAAAATAGTCAAATATGACCATGTATCTCCCACAACTTGGTCAAGGGCCAACAGGCTCCCAACACTCACCTGTGACTCGTACTAAGTCACTCAAGTCTGATCAATTCTGCTTCAAACACCTCGAGTTGCTTCGACCTGCTACATTGCAACTGCTTCTTGATTGACGAACTCCCGGATGAGTGAGACATTCACTAGCCCTTCTAGGCATTGTTGTGCTAAATTCACGACCTATTCCAGCTATGTTCCTTGGTTCTCGATCTCTATAAATAGTTGACATGCCTTATCCTGCAAAGGTTGAAGTTGTTGAGTTACTTCCATTACCTTGCTCTGGATTATATGGATCTACTATTGTGCCATGCGTTGCTCATGAGACGGTTCATTTTCTCTATGGGTGATAGGGCCTTCATCTGCACCTATAGCTTTTCAACTTCATGCTTCACCTCCTGGAGTTGCAACTCCAATTTGTGTAATTCAGGATTCTCGATTAGGTTCTCATGTATCTTCGCACTTCTGCTACTTAATTGCTTGCATTTCTTAGTGAGTGCTTTAATCCTTTCTACTGTGCTCCTAGTAGTCATTTCTCGTTGGTCGTTCTCTTCTTGCAGGGTACTTGGTATGGTCTGAAGCTCTAATTCTATGACTCTTTGTTCAAGTTGTTGAATAACTTCAGCAAACTTCATCACTTGGCATTCTAAGGGTTCTTCTTTTTTTCTGCTCTAAGCCAGACACAAAGCGAAATTCTCTGTTGACTGCTTCTTCAATCTCGATCTGCTTCATGAGCAACTTCTCCTTTTCTTTTTGGATCTTCACTCTATCTTCTTCCAATTTTTCTTGGAGAGTGTCCCTCTCTTGTTACGTAGCTAAGAAATGCTCGATGATTTCCTCCTTTGCTTTCTTTAAGGCCTGGGTGGCTTGCCTAGTTTCTTACTATGCTTTTCGAAGGTGTGCTTCGACTGTGGCAGCAATATTGCAGAGTTGAACTAGTTCATCTCTCTCTTCTGTTGTTCCTTCTAGCAGGGGTGCAGTGGAGACTGTGCGGCTAGACCGAATTGCCTACTGCACTCCTTGGAGCTCGCTCTCAATTCTGTTGTACATTGTCTCTTGCTTGGTTTCCTACTTTTCTGTTATTTCTTCTATAGCTTCATTCATAGTGGCGAGGAGGAAACTGAAGTCATCTGGGGTGAGCGTGGTCTTCATCTTGGTTACAGGGGTTCTAGGTTTCTTTTGGGAGGAAGGTTTCAGAGGTGAAACCTTCCTTTTCTTCGACGATTCCTCTTCGTCTTTTGGCCTCTGTTCGACTTCTTCATCATTACCTTCTTGCTCAGGTGTAATGGATGTGGTCCTTACATATCTATTGTCTATATCCTGTATTTCCTCATCCTTCTTCATCTTCATTGTTTTCTTTGTCTTATTGGGCCTAGGTGTATCCTACACAACTTTTGGGCTGTCGATGTCAGACAATTCTATGGGGTCTGCTAAAACAAGGAGGTCTTCTGACCATTCCTTGATGATTTCCTCTAGGTCTTCTTCTGTCAGCTTATAATAATACTGTAACTACTCTTTGTTCTCATCAACGCATGTTGTTATGTAAATGAAGTGGTGGTCCATGTTGAACTTCATTAAGTGCCTAAACGTGAAGAGGTTATTTGGGGTTATCTAAGGCTCGGACTAGATGGCGCGCTTCAACTGATTGTAGTAGGCATGGAATATGACATTGGATTGCCATTGTTTTCTCATATCATTCGAGTACCATAAGGTATTGAACTTTGCAGCTAAGGGCTCAAAAGGGTCAAGGTCCGAGAAGGTTGCATCTTTCAGTAGCTCCCATGAAACAAAAGCTATAAGTATCAAGAGCCAGCTAAAATGGAATTCATGCCCCTAATCCTGGACTTCTCTGTAGTCGATCTCTAATTGATTCACCTGGTACTTCACCCAGTTCACCTGTAGTCCCTCTGGTCACTTTCCTGCGAGGTCAACTACAAAGCTGGATACTTGCTTGGGTTGATTCTTACGAACAAACTTCCCTGTGATCAGCTGACATGCAAGGCACACTGCGCCGCTCTGAATAGAGGCTATCTTGTAGCCTCACGCTCCTTTCTCAACATTACCATAAGCTTCTTTGATATTCTGAGCAAGAGAGCAGTTTGTGGTCTTTCTAGGAGAGTAGTCATGGGGATCAAGGCCCTACATGCTAAGACCTGTGATCCTATTGATCAACACTAGATCAAATGTGATGCGGCAGTTCAACCATAGGTATCCTCCATGGTAGCTCACCAGGAGTAGCTTAACACGGGAATTGACTTCTTGGTGACATCCTAAATGTGGGATCTTCATGACGTTCAGTAGAGTGGACTGCACGAGGTTCATAGTCCATTGTTGAGGAACAATCTTCAAGTTCTTACCCTTAGTTCTGGTTAGGTATTTGTGCGGGGAAAGCATGTTGTACACTTTATGATCTCCCAGGTTGAAGTCACTGAACTTCAATGCTGCAATCTTGTCTTGATCTACGCGGACTGTGCATACCCCTTTCAGTAGGTACGTGGTGACTAGAGTGTACTTGAAGTCTCTAGGCTTGTTGTCTCTATTGATCGAATCACTCAGAGGTGGTATGTAAGAAGGTAGGATGGATGGAACCAACCTCGCATTGGCCATATCATATTTATGTTTGGTTCTGTGTTCTACGCCGACTCGGGATGTTCTTGCTCGAGCAGTCAACAGGGAGGCTTGCACTCCTCTTGTCGATGATGCCTGTAAACCTATAGACAGCCCTTGTTTTGACATGACTCTTTCGGTTCTAAGGCTAGCAAGTACCTCTCTTGAAGATTCTTCAGTTGCGCTAAATTCGTCGGACATACGCGCTCGAAAAGAAAAATTAGTCGGGCTTCACAATGATCTCAAATACTGTACTAGGATGACCAACTAGATCGCAATGACCACTGTATGCAACTACTATTCTGCGGGCTTCTAATTCTCAATTGGAAAAAGTGCTCTTCGTGCATGGTGCAACGAACTAAATAAGAAATTTGGCAATGGTCTGCTTGTAATGGGCATGAAGCTTCCATTAACGTTGATTTGTTCATTATTGTTCGGTCCAACGGTCTAGTGATGATCCTTTAACTCTTTTCTATCCATTCGAGACAGAAGTCAAATTGGTATATTGGTCCAACAGCTATATCGCTTCATCATGACGAAGTTCCATAAGTCATTGTTCTGATATCTCGGTGAAGCTCCAATTCTGCAAGTTTTCTTTCTGTGATGTTCTATCTCGAATCTTTTGCAACTTTTCAATCGTTGCCCTCTTCTTACTTAACTTTCTATATTTCTTTCCAGTGAGCTTCGTCTCAGTAGTTCTTTTCCTGTTCTGGTTCCTATTTTCCTTGGATATAGTTACTTCATGTCACTGAGGTTCTTTCTTAGGGTTCAGGTATAACATCTCTTCTTTATCTGAGATAGAAACTTCAGTCTTCTGTGAGTCCTCTAGTGTTCTGATAACTTTGATATCTGGGTTCCTAGTGTGATATAGCTTCGATCTATTCTCTTGTTCTTCAATCAATTTTGTGATCCTTTTGGTCATGAAGTATTTTAACTCTTATCTTTGTTGTTCTAAAACTTTTTCGTCTTCCTTCCTTCTGGCTTGATCTCTTTCAATCCAAGGATTTCCAAGTAACATAGTAAACGGGGCATTGTCCTCAATAAATTTCATAATCTCAAAATCTTCTTCTATTGAAGTTCCATTAGCATTCATAGATATTTGATTGAGCCTTCCACATAGGTTCACTAGTTTCCCTCTGAATAACCCTATTCCACTTAGTGAAGGGGTCATAACAAGCCTCCCTATAGCTTCCCAAGTTCTTTATGTCATAACATTCACCTGTGTTTCCTCATCCAGAACACAGTCAATGTCGAAGTCTCCTATTCTTACCTCGATGCATTCTTTCTTGTTAAAGACCTCTAATAATCTAACATGTCGGTGATTATTCAAAGTGTCTTGTATCTGTAGTAATATCTTGTCTGATTCTCTCTGGGGTTCTATTATTTCTGGATCTGCCTTAGGGTTTTCTTCTTTCAGATTCATGCCTTCAATTTTAGCAATCATTCTAGGGAAATCTAATACCTCGTGGTCCAAAGATTTGCAACAGAGACAACTAGGTCCTCCACCAGGGAATTCCTTAGCAAGATGTCTCAGTATTTTGTAACTGTAACAAAGGGTTAATCCTCTCTTTCTTTTAAATGATCCCCAACCTTTTATGTACTACGCACTAGGGTTATGGTAGCTATCCTGCAAAAAAGACTTTCGAGGATCCTGCATCCACTTGTTAGTCCAGACATTCTTTCTATGCATAGGTATAACATATCCATCAAATCTATTCATATAAAACTTTCTTTCATCTATCAGAGCCCTAGTTTTCAAGCTAGGATAGAATCTATCAAACATACCTAGATCCATACTCTAGAAACAAAAAATTTCACTTATTTTACTTTTGCAGAGCACAAAGCTTCCAGATCTAAAAACTTTTGACTATTCTTACCTCTATCAGAGCACAAACCTTACAGATCTTACCTATTTTCTACAGATCTAACCTTTTTTCCTTAGAAACTTCTACTTTTACCTTTCTTACAGCACAAAGCGTTCAAATCTTTCTTTTTTTCTTCATATCTGGCCTTCTCTTTTTAGCACAAAGCTTCACGAGTCGAATGAAAATCTATGCACTAGGGAAACAGATCTACGCATAGAGCTTTCATGGTTTCTAGATCGAATCTTTGAACAAATATTTTATTTCTTAGTTCCTAACAATCACAGTTCCAGTCCTGGCAACGGAACCATTTGTTGGAATAGGGGTAGACCTGGGGTTCAACACTTACAACAGTGCACCATCAAAACCCTAACTACTGGCCCTTTTGGCAACACCTGCGAAGCAGATGAAGTCTCACCCAAGGGAGAGGCAGGGGTGGTTGCAAGACTCAGGTGTCTGAAACCTTAGCTAAGACACAGCTCTATGATTTCAACACTTAGCAAGCACTTAGCATAGGTCATTCATCAATATACATTCCTTATTATACTTCGTAGAAGGTACAGAGCATCACAACATTCACTTAGATATAAGATTTCAACACTTAGCAAGAGTAAAACAGATCAAATCCAGTAGATCAGCACTAAGCATCTTCATATATATCATATCTAACATTCATTCACATCTCAGAAGAACAAAAAAATAATAGATCTATCCAATCTAATCTAAGCACTTAGCAATGAAAAACATCTAAGAATAAGCACAAAGAACAACACACAGTATTTGCGTGGTTCACCCCCACCCTGGGGCTACGTCCACCAACTCTTCTTCTATATTAGCTTCAGTCAATTAGGTTACAACATAGATCTTATCAAAATCATACTCCACATAGGACAAGAGATCTGTGCACACCTCGCTAGATCCTCCTTCCCCAAGTAGATCTAGCACAGAGCCTCCTTATAATCTGTGCACTCATCACTTACAATACTTGCACTCAGCTCTGCAAGTTTATCACATAGATCAACTCTTATCACTAAGCCACTACTAACTTCACCGTTTTAGCCTCTTCTTATATATCCTAGACTTCTACTTATACATTTACAGAAGTGGGCCTAAGCGTGGGTGAACCCATGAGCCGACATCCCAATCCCATTACATTATCCCAAAAAACCCAAAAAGGACCCAAAGTGGGCCGAGATCCCGTGATCTCTGCTTCATCTTGCACGCTTCCTTCGATAGGGCATCGAAGTCCCAAAAATAGTCAAATATGACCATGTATCTCCCACAACTTGGTCAAGGGCCAACATGCCCCCAACACTGACATGTGACTCGTCCCGATTCACTCAACTCTGATCAATTCTGCTTCAAACGCCTCAAGCTTGGTTTGAACTACTTCAACCTACTGCATTGCAACTGCTTCTTGCTTGATGAACTCCTAGATGAGTGCGACATTCACCGGCACTTCTAGGCATTTTTGTGTTGAATTCACGACCTGTTCCATCTCTATTCCTTGGTTCTCGATCTCTATAAATAGCTAACATGCCTTATCGTGCAAAGGTTGAAGTTGTTGAGTTACTTCCATTACCTTGCTATGGATTATATGGATCGTTAGTTGTGCTATGCACTACTCGTGAGACCATTTCATTTTATCTATGGGTGATAGGGCCTTCAGCTACACCTGTAGATTTTTGGCTTCATGCTTCGCCTCCTAGAGTTGTGACTCCAATTTGTGCAATTCAAGATTCTCGGCTAGGTTTTCATGTATCTGCACACTTCTTCTACTTAATTGCTTGCATTCCTCAGTGAGTGCTTTAATCCTTTCTACTGTGCTTTGGGCAGTCATTTCTCATTGGTCACGCTCTTCTTGTGGGGTACTTGGTATGGTTTGAAGCTCTAATTCTACGACTCTTTGTTGAAGTTGTTGAATAACTTCAGCAAACTTCATCACTTGGAATTCTAAGGGTTCTTCTTCTTTCTTCTCTAAGTTGTTCACAAAGAGAAATGCTCTATTGACTGATTCTTCGATCCTGATCTACTTCACAAGCAGTTGCTCCTTTTCTTTTTGGATCTTCGCTCTATCTTCTTCCAATTTTTCTTGGAGAGCATCCCTCTCTTGTTGCGCAGCTCGGTGCTGCTCGATTATTTCCTCCTATGCTTTCGTTAAGCCCTGGGTGGCCTACGTGGTTTCTTCCTGTGCTTTCTAAAGGTGTGCTTCAACTGTGGTAGCAATCTTGCAGAGTTGAACTGGTTCATCTCCCTCTTCTGTTGTTCCTTCTGGCAGGGGCGTAGTGGAGACTACGCGGATAGACCAAAGTGGTTGTTGCACTCCTTGGAGCTCGCTCTCAATTCTGTTGTACATTGCCTCTTGCTTGGCTTCCTACTTTTCTGTTCTTCTATAGCTTCATTCATAATGGCGAGGAGGAAACTAAAGTCATCTGGGGTGAGCGTGGTCTTCATCTTGGTTATCGGGGTTCTAGGTTTCTTCTGGGAGGAAGTTTTCAGAAGTGAAACCTTCCTTTTCTTCAACAAGTCCTCTTCATCTTCAATTTCGTCCCCGGAAATGACGCCAGAAATGTTAGCACTAGAAGTCACCTATGGATTGTAGAAAAGGTAAGCCTGATACCCATCATAGTTTTATGTCACGAGTTGGTTATAAGAGGGTCAAATGGATGCAATCTCAAGAAAGTATCACCTTAACTCAGAAAATGGGGTTGGTATGCACAAATAGGTGAGGTCTTGATCTAAATTCAGTCAATAAGTTGTAGTAATGGTGATCAAGAGGAAGAATTAGTGAGAAAATGTAAATGTCTTCTATGAACATCAGGTTTTCCAACAACATAAGGAGGAAAAATCCCAGAGAACAAGATCTTCTTAGATTTAGAGATTTCAAGAAACCGAACACACTATGATAGCACTGTAATCAAACATCCATTACATCACAGTCACAATAATCCATGTGAATCCTTCAATCATGAACATTCAGTATTAGATTCATAATAAGATGGGTGAAGAGAGCTGACTTAGATTAAACAGGAAGTCTTAAATACAGATACCTAACCAAAAACCAGAGGCTTCTCTAAAACTTTTACAATACGAGAGTTTTTCTCTACCATCGACCCTTACAAAATATAAAAATTGAGTATATATACTCAAAGAAACTTGCCCCCTATAGAAACATGCTATGTTCATTGTATTCAAGGCTTCATGTCTTCTTCTTCTCATGTCAGAATGCACATACATTCTTCTGTCAGATGAGATCTCAGATCGGTATGGGCCTTGCAGAAAACTTCATTGACAAAGAGACCTTGGGGTGTCATCTTGACTCCATGGTCAGTGCTCCCATGCTCTCCATTTATGAGGTGAAACAAGGTTTCAACTACCTTCCCCTGCTTCCATTAACTAACTGAATTGGTATCGGAGTGGATCCTGACACCCAGGAATGTCTAGGTAAGCACACAACTTCTTTGAGTCAATTCTGGTGGCTCAAGGCCACGCAATTTGACTCGAGCACTTTGATTCTTTGCACAACTCCCTTTCATCGCCCTACGCAACCGCGGGTTGTGACCTCATGATTAAACAAAATGGAATTTCGTGACTTTTCCTTTTGAGAGTCTTTACTCCTCTTTTCTCTCAACATCACGATACTTGAAATCACAAAGCAACTTTCGAGATCGGCGGCTAGGCTTGCTTTAAAATGAACAGACACGATCCTTTCCTTGACAACACGAAATGCCAACTAAGCGATGAGCGCCAGCCCCTCTTTCCAGACATGCTTCCCATGTGATCAGACACTGATACCATGAGTTTGATTCTGGGGCATTTCACAATTTCGCGTTGCGGCAGTCTTGTCGTGCTCCACTTTAAAACCCTGACTCGCAAAACCATGAAATTACTTGATCTGGCACCACGTGTCTCTTAGTTTTGGATGCTGATATTGATCCATCAAATTTTCTGGTCTTGGGGCTTTGGGCCATGGATGAAACTTTACGACAAGAACCCCGAACTCCCAATTCGTGAAACCACAAAATTTTTTGATGTCAGATCAACGACCCTCAGCTCTTCTCAATCGGACGTCCCAAATATTCCCTTTCGTGAATTGAGATTTTGTGACTTTTTCTAAACAATTCTACCACATCAGAACTCCCTATTCCCGTGCTCACTTTCCATCGGCGACAACAAAACCTTCTCGCTCGCTTGATCTGAGTCCATGTTAGACCGCTCCAAGCATTGCGGCCTATGACAACAAATATTTGGACAACTGAGTGGGACTTGGGAAAACATATGATTAGTGTTAGTGGCCAAGGGGATGAGATCAAATAGAAAGGTGAAAAGGAACCAATTTTTCAAACTACGAGGGAGGGAAAACACAAGGACATGGCCAAAAAAATAGAGAAAAACAGGGCAAGGACACAGACTTGGGTAAGTTGACACATGCTTGCGGGCCTTGACAACTTTATGTGATAACAATGTCAGTAGCATGCCTGTGTCAAGAAGATTTTTCCTTAAGAAGGGGTAGTCAACCTCTTCCCTGATTGAAGTTTGACTTTTGAGGGGTTTCTTGATTTAGTACTGGTTTCTGTAGTTACAGTATTTAGCCTAGGTTTGACATCAGTTTTCTTTTTTCTTTCAAAAATATTTCTTTTGTTTTCTTTGAAAGGGTTTGAGATGAGTTTGTGAGTCTTTTCTGATCAGCCTGTTTAGTATCATCAGTGACTCCCTGCAATACGCAGTAGACCAAAAGTCAGTTTTTGGTCTTGTCTTGTCTTCACTTTTTCCCTTTTACTTGCTTTAGAAGAAAATAAAAATAAGTTATTTCAAGTTTCTTATTTTGAAGCATAAAAATAAAATAAAAAATATTTCATTTCTTTGTTTGGTTAAGTAGTTAGGTTAGTTGTCTTTACTTATAAGGAGAAAGAGTTTTTTTTTAAGTTCTTTACTAAATTCTTAGAACTTTAAGTAGCTCGTAGTCGAGAAAAATTTAGTTTTGGTATTTTCTTTTAAAAGATATTAAAAAAAAAGTAGTTACGAAAGTTGGTTAAAGGGTTTAAATTTGCAAATCTTTATTCGTCAAAAGAAGTAATTTTTATTTCAGTTTCATTTACAGTTCTTCTCTTTCATCTCTTAAAATACATCACTAGTTTCATTTCCATTTCCTTGAATTAATACAAGCCACTTAAAATTAATGCTTAATTAAAATCAATTAGACTTTATGTTTGTAGGGTCCATCAACTAGTCTAGGTTAGAGCCTTGATTTAGGTTGGAGAGGAAACTCTTCAAGGCTATAAAACAAACATACGAGTCTGTGCTAGGGAGTGTAAAAAGTCCAGTAAATGTGAAATTCATCCGGGACGCCCATCTAACATAAGGGATAAACATGAGGTCACGTGCGGAAAGGTAGCGGAGATAACCCCTCCAAAGTCTGACCAAGCATAGTGGGGAATGCATATAGAGGAATTGTCTTGGGATTTTGTTGATTGCATTTTCCAAGGAGCTTCATGGGTCTCAAATCTATTGGAGGTCCTCAGTTGTCTTCTAGAACACTTTCTTTCAATACCCTCGATACGTTTTGGGCTTGATACCCTACTCATTGCGGTCCACCCGACTATCGATTGTACCCTACTGGTGATTGTTCACGAGCTGGAAACCTAGTTGCCTTTATTTTAGGGACTTACACAGGTGACTACGGGGGTATACCATGGTACCTAGATCAAACATCGAGCCACGCTTTACAGAGTATACTCGGAGGGTGCTTCCGTGTTCGAGTTGCACTTGCACCGGTAAGTTTCTCTAGTGTTGGTTGGTGTAACTATTCTTCCAACTAGTTAGTGGTTTTTCTTGCTTTAGCTCGTAGGAAATTTCTAGTGTGTGCTTGGTATTCAACGTTTAAAAATCCTTATTGTGTCTTTGATCTTCTCACACAGTGGAAGATCAAGAGCCCTGCCGGTCACAAAGGATTTTGGGCCTATCACCGATTAATTTGGAGCCACTATCGCCACCGTTACGGTGAATACTTGACCAGCAAGGGTCATTTGAGGTGACCGGGCCACAGGAAACTATGCCCAAGCCATCTTCGAGAGGAGAACACTCGTATCCGAAGGAACCGACTATTTATGATCTTGGAGAAAAATCTCTCAGTCTGTATAACCCTTCGATCACTGACTTGTCGATGCCCATCGTGGTACAAGTTGTCCCCCCAAGGGTAACACATCACAAGCGTTAGGTACTCCTGCAAGCAATGATGGAAGCAAAGGTTTCTACTTCATCAGGGAGTCCCCACACTCCCTCTATGGCTACAACCACTGGGGGCATTCTGCCTCCTAACTCACCTTCAAAGGTTTGGACCATTATGGTCTCAACCACCTCTACTTCAGGTAGCGGTTCGATTCCGTCTATGGTGGCGATCACTACACCATTCACACAGAGTACGATGAGTCCTCCATTTTCATACGAGATGCCTGACTTTCATACAAAATCGGTCCTCACCTACTCCACTCTACAAACCATGCGTCTGGGGGCAGGGAGTTCAAACACTCCTCTGCAAGGGTCCATGGGGGGCACCTTAGAACCTATAACACTTTTCCTTATGGCAGAGGTCACATACCTCCTTTGTCCTCCTCGCTCGATGGTGCTTCTCAACAACCCATCTGGTTGAACATGAACTATAGCTTGTTTGGAGCAGGTAGTCAAGGACCTTCTTCCAGCACCACACCGGTGGGTTCTTTGTCATTCTTTTTGTTCAGAATGTTTATTAACAATGTATTCTCGTCAGTTGTCATCTCAGCCAAGGGAAACCCTGGTTTTGGATCAAAAAATCATGTGCGGGATATTATTCCTGCACAGGGGGAAAACACCTCTCAAGGACCCTAGAATTCATGGTAAGGATTAAACCCCTTGTCAGGGATGTCAACCAAGGGAAACCCTTTCCATGGTCAATGGAACCCCGGGAAAGGCTCAGTACCTATGCCCGTTAGATCGGTAGGGAGAAACCCTTTCTAGAACCTTTGGAACACAACATAGGGAGAAATCCCTTCCCAACCCTCAGCTTCCTACTACGGCAGTCAGTTGATGATGTCTTAAAAAGTGTAGTATCTAAATGTTGGCCATGGCCATGGTTTTTACCAGAACCCTAGTCAGTAGCCTAACTTTTCCTGGCAACCTGGTGCCAGCCAAATTCCAGGCTCCTTTCCTCCTATACATACTCAACAACCTAAGCTACATTTTCTGGCAATGTTTCATTTTCCAGACTTGTCAATATTGTTAAACGACCCAATCTGTCATGATCCGTGTTGGCCTCCTATTCCGACCAAGTTGCCCTTGGACATTCTGAAGTTAGAAGGTAAGCCTAACGAATGTCCAGATAATCATGTGACCACCTTTCACCTATGGTGCTCTTCCAACTCATTAATATATGACTCTGTACAGTTGTGTTTGTTTCAACACACTCTTATTGGGAGTGTCACGAAATGGTACATCGAGCTCGATCTCTCAAGATACTCTACTTTTCGTGAATTGGCAATGGTTTTTCTAAACTATTTTCAATTACCAATGAGATACGATATTGGCACTAAATTGTTGGCCAACTTTGAGCAAACAAAGTTTGGCCATATCTTGGATCACATCCGAGAATGGCGATGTCGAAAGAGTTTGATAAAAGTACCAGTTCCACTAGCATTCTTGCTAGAGTGGTTCCTTAAGTATTTGGTACCCCAGTTATCCAAGGATGTTGCAATGTCGGGGATCTTTTCATAGGAAGAGGTGATAATGAGAGCTCAATAGCTAGAACTGATATACTCTCAGTTTGGTTTACTTTACGATATTTTTCCAGATGCGCCACGATCTATTCTTGACAAACACAAGTCTAGACCACACATCGATGGCATTGTTGGTTCATCACAAGCGAATCCCACTGATCAATTGTCAAATCAATTGTAACAATTTTTGATACAGCAGACAGTGGCCAGCCCTACCACTAGTTCAGCTTCTCCCCCTAGTCAAACGTCAGATGTACACAGTGTGTAATCAACAAACCTGAAGGCCAACCAACAGCCTGAAGGAAAGAAGAAATAGTGAAAAAAGGGTAAGGGGGATAAGAAACCCACCAACAATGCTGGAGGGGGAAACACAGAAAAAAAGAAAGTTGAAGTATCTATGTAACCTTTGAATGAAAGACCACCCGACTCACCTATTCCTTCGGCTTTCGGAGGCCCAAAATTTATTGGCGCAGCAGCAACTTGTTGTGTTAACAAACCCATTTCCTCATGGGAAATATTTAACTCAAGCCTCTTCGAGCATGGATGGGGGCAGTTAGGGACCCCCTCCTTCTAGTAATCCTTCATCCGCAAACATGTATATGATGAAAGGTGATGCCTACATACCAACTAGGGCACATGATTACGGAATGCCTGAAACTTCTGAGAAGGGTAAAGAATTTGTAAACCCATCTATTCCTCTTCATATTGAGAATATGATGGGTGAAATAATGGCATGCATCCTGAAAGGGGCATTCAAGAAAGCTTCACATAATCCAAATGTGAGGGCTTCCTAGAATTACTCTGTGGTGGAGGATTTTTCAGAAACCCCTTGTGCGATGTCTTCTTTGGAGGTCCTCCAGAGCTAAAATTCACAGAGAAAGGCTCTGCTAGCTTCTTTAGGATCCACCGAGACCTGTAATCCAGGAACGATCATGCTTGATACGACCGACTTGAAGCCTTGTCTCCCATACCACGTTGTGTTTCAAATAGTAGTGTCTCACCCCACAAAATAGGGTGCCTCAACATGAGTGATGTCATTGGCGTGTTGGAAGGCCATTGGTCAGCCCGTTGTTTCTCTGTCACCTACTCTTCTTAACAATTTCAATGATCATTCTTTCAGACCACATGGAATGATCCATTCTTTTCCCGTGTAGTTAGGAGCATCCACGGTTCACACGAGGTCCAAATCGTGACCATTGATCAATTGTCCTTCTCTAGGCATGAACCTTCATCAAGAGCATCCACGGTCCCTATGATTGATAACCCACATCCTGGTGTCATTAATGTGGGGGTTGGTTTGTGCCCACCTTTGATGGGTATGTTCGATTACCCACCTCCTTCTAGCGATGTCAAGATGATATCGGTTTTCCCCAACCAGCCTAGGGCTAAGATTTTTCAAGTTTTGTATGACTTACTTTACTGATCTGTGGAATCTTCCTTCCCCATCAGCTTCAATGGAAGGGACAGGGCATCCTGGCATGTCCATGCCCTTGTCCACATAAGAAGTTTTGTACTCTTTAGTCCTGCAAAATTCAGCCGACCCCAATCCAACTCTCACACAAGAGTTAGATCCAGTTCTCGAGCCTATTTGGGCTCAAGATTCCCTTTCCACCACTTATTATTTAGAATTGGTATTTCCCTCTAACGAGGTGATTTTAGAGGCATTGACTGGTCCATAAAGACCCTAGGACAATCTCTATCATAGATCTTATTTCCTCCCAGAGTTAAGAAGAATAGAGGCAGGATAATTTGTGTTGACTGTGACTGGAGATAGGTCTTGTCTTATTAATCCTTTGGCTACATACACAGTTTATGTCGAGGGTAATATGGAAAACATCGTTGAAATGATACCTATTGACATCTCCAAAACCCCTGGCACTATGGAGAATATCTTTGTCAGAGCAGACTAGCCCTCCAAGGAGATTCAAATCTACACAGATTTATTTAAAGAAATCCTCGACGTTTTTTCCTCGTCTTATGAGGAAATGTCAGGCATTGATCCAAGAATCATCAAACATGAAATAACAACTTATCTTGATGCCAAACTAGTCTGGAAAAATCTTCGTCCAGTCAATCCTCATAAAGCGGTAGTTATTAAGGCTGAAGTAGTGAAACTGCTCAAAGTTTGTTTCATCTACCCCATTCAGTTGACTCAATGGGTGTCAAATCCTGTTCTGGTCAACAAAAAGCAAGGAACATTTCGTGTATGTATGGACTTCCATGATTTGAACAAGGCTTGTCCAAAGGATAATTTCCCCACCCCATTCATTGACCACATTATCGATGAGTGTGCAAGTTGTGAGGTCTTTTCTTTCATGGATGGTTTTTCAAAATACAATTAGATACAAATTAAGCCCGAAGACCTGCATAAAACAACTTTTATCTATCCATGGGGTACATTTGCTTATCGGAAGATTCCTTTTGGCCTAAAGAATGATGGAGCCACTTTTCAGTGGGCCATGTATTTTTCTTTCCATGACCTAAGACATATAGTCGAGGCTTATCTTGATGATTTAGCGTCACGATCTCGTAAAAGAGTTGATCATCCCGCATACCTCTCACTTATATTTGAGTGATGTCGCTACTATCGGATTCACTTGAATCCAAACACATGTATTTTTTTCATGAAATCGGGTCGTATTTTAGGTTTTATAGTTTCAACAATAGGGATCATGGTCGATCCTCTAAAGGTTGAGGTGATAGTCCAATTGCCTCCCCTGTGCACAGTCCCTTAGCTTCAAATATTACAAGGAAAAGCGAATTTTCTTCAGTGTTTTATCGCAAACTATGTCGAAATCACTAAAGGGTTTATGCGTCTACTAAAGAAGGGAGTCCATGTCCATTGGGATGAATCCACTCAACTCTCTTTTGAAGCGTTGAAATGCTCCCTCACATCTGCCCCTCTACTTCGGCCTCCCAATTATAATAAATATTTCTTGTTGTATTTGGCCACTGTAGAGAAGGGATGATTTTAAGGATGGAAAATTATTTTAAAATGTAGAAACCTTGGCGAATCTTACTAATCCTTCAATTGCCAACTATAAATGTTTGGCGATATTTTTGTAAAAATATTCAAATTTCTAAGGATTTTATATATTTTTTATAAACTTTTGGTGATTTTTAAGGTAAAATAATTTTATCCTATAGAATTTGGGCGAATCGATTTTAAAATAGCGAATCTCATTTTTGGAAAAACCATGGAAAATTAGCCCATGAGCAAAATTTAGCCCCTAAAATCATCCCAACTATAGAGTCGACCATTGGTATGGTGTTGGTTCAAGAGGATGATCTTCTTGAAGAGAATGTGATTTATTACCTGAGTTGAGGCATGGTTGGACCAGAACTCAAGTACTCCCATGTTGAGAAGCTCGCATTGGTAGCAGTGCATGTTGTCTAGTAGTTCCATCATTATATTTTGCTTCGTAAGACCACCGCCATTGTTGTTGTGAATTTTTCTCAATACGTGTTGACATGATGTGTAATCAATGGAAATATCAATATATGGACAATTATACTCTAGGAATTTGACTTGGATTTTGTTTCTATGAAATCCAAAAAGTCATTGGTCTTTGCGGAACTTATCTCGGAACTTTCAGTCGATGCAGGTGATGTTACGCTTGAAGAATCACCGATTAAAGGAGATATTTTTCTGATTTCATCTTCAGACCCATGGTATGGAGCTATACCAGTCTATCTCCATACTTTGAAGTGCCCCACCTCTACTTCTCGTGATGAGCGTCGACATATATGGCATCAGGTGAAAAACTATCTCATTCTCTATGACACTTTGTATCGTCGAGGTGTAGATTGCATCCTCCGCCGATGTTTCACTCATGAAGAAGAAAAACTCGTTCTTAATGATTGCCACACTAGAGCATGTGGTGGTCATTTTTCTGGGTTGGCAACAGCCCAAAAGATTCTATGAGCAAGTTATTTTTGGCCGACATTGATCAAAGATTGCATTGAATCGATCAAGAAGTGCCACCCGTGTAAGATATTCTCTCGAAAGATGAGGGCACACCCCGCTCCCATGTTTCCCATCATTATAGTTGGTCCCTTCACCAAGTGGGGCATTGATTACACTACTTGCCACCTGGATTCAGACAGAGGGCATTGTTATATCATCGTAGTAGTATACTACTTCACAAAGTGGGTTGAGGCTATGCCAACGTTCAAATATGATGGAAAAACAACAACTATATTTATTTTTAACCAGATTGTAGCAAGGTTCGGCATCCCGAAGGAGATTTTCACTGACCATGGAAGTCACTTTCAAAACAAAATGATGTCTAAGTTAATGTCAAATCTTGGGTTGAGGTAATAACACTGATCACCTTACTACCCACAAGTGAATGGTCAGGTGGAAGCTTTGAATAAGTCTCTCAAGACCATTCTACAGCAAACGATCAATTCGGCCAAGTCAAATTGGCATTTGATGGTGTACTCAACATTGTGGGCCTACCAAACATCTGTGAAGACTACAACCAATTTCTCACATTTTCAACTCGTTTATGAGCTAGAAGCAGTCTTGCTAATAGAGTGCCAGATCACATCTCTAAAGTTGGCAGTACAGTTATTGCCAGACACTTCACCGCTTGAGGAATGCTTATTATATCTTGAGCATCTCTATGAGTAGTGACGTGATGCAGCCTTGACTAACAAGGCTCACAAGAAAAAATTCAAGTGTTAGTACGATCGGTCCATTCATCCTCGGATTTTCTCCGAAGACGACCTTGTCCTGGTCTATGACCAAGATAAGGATCCCCTGTGGGCAAGCAAGTTCAAACCCATGTGGTTCGGACCTTTCATCGTGAAGGAGGTACTAAAGAAGGGCACTTATCATCTGGTTGACTTCAAAGGGAAATCTTTTTCAGAGCCTAGAAATGGGCTCTACCTCAAGAAGTATTACTTGTAGGTGGGTCGCCTTGGGTGACTTCTTGTACATATGTGTAGTTCTTAGACAGTTAGTTTATTTTATCTTGTTGTTTTATGGACATGTCATTTTTTATGTCATCTTTTTCACTGTGGCAGATGTCAAGTGAATCAGAGGTGTACGTTGGGTTCACAGACGATGCTAGTCGACACACTCGAAGGCTTTCTTCTGCAGCTTGGGTGATATTCACACCTCAAAGCCAGTTGCTATATTCTGGAAGTATCTGTATAGGTGATGCCACAAACAATGTCATCAAGTACAGTGCAGTGATAGAGTTGCTTCGTGATGCTTTGTCGCATAATATCTCTCACCTTTGGGTCTACTTAGATGCACAACTGGTTGTGTCCCAATTAAATGGGGTTTACCACATTTATGATCCTAATATACACCAACAATTTTTTAGGGTACATATCTTAGAACGATGCTTTGATTACATTACGTATATCCATGTTCCTAGGAGATTGAATCAAATCACAGATACTCTATCTAATCATGTATTAGATTGACATATTTCACACACATAAAAAGAAGCACACGCATACACATGTACATACATTGTAACAATGTGATCCATATGACATAAAAGATGTAAATACACATATATATATCAAAAGTCTCAGAGTACATAGGTGGGCGCAAGCACCTTAAAAAATAATATGTTCGGTATACATTATGGGGCTTATGCCCTCAAAAATATACAAAAATGCCCTCAACATGAAAGTGGTCCACCCTAAGCTAATCACGGGGCCTGTTGGCTCTACCATAGTGAACGACGACATTTTCCAAACACCGAAAAAGCTGGACCCAGGTTCATGTCACCCCAACTACATGAGGCTGCATAGATGATGGGAGATCCTCGATCTCGACCATGGGCACTATACGAGTGAGCATAGTGAGGTTATGCTCCACCTGTCTCAACACTCTCTCAGCCTCTCCGACTGGAGGTCCCTCTATTGTTGTTGTTGGTCCAGCGGTCCTTATTGGTCCTGCCTCTAGTCAAGGACGTCGCCTGCTCCTCGCAAAATATGTCGGATGCACTGGCCCCACATCTGTACATAACAGATACATAGTTTTCAAATACTCTGGTACACATCAAAATGATATATATAAAAATAAATAAATAAATTTAAAAACTTTTAAAAGAAAACGTATCGATCTCTCCTCGCTTTTCTCCAGGAGGTACGGGCATATCAGGATCCCTGGAGAATTTGATCTCGGCATAGGGGTAGTCCTCGATAGCCAGAATCTGTCGATACCACCAATCAAAGGAAGTATATTCAAAGGCCTCAGTGGTCCTCCCTCCCCCCTATCATGACACTAACGCTGCCCACCTACACACTGCTGGGAACAAGGGCACATGCCCCTATACTTTCTCTCACAGACTAAGACTAGGTACTCTCCAAAAGAAAAAAGAGCATAATATAGTGTCGAACCTGAATTTTTTGTTGTTCCTCCCAAGACACTCTGTGAGTTGTCTCTTCATGCACTCTAGCATGGTTGTGCTCCAGTCGAACACTTGTGCATTTAAGCATTATATTGCACAATGCAAGTGCACCCGGGAGGCCTAATTTAAGTTCATGGATCTAGTGATCCGCCCAATAAGTAAAACTATCACTTTCAGTGATAGGTTGGTAATTTTTTGGATCGACACCTGAGAACCCACTTTATCTCTGCTAGCCTCGCAGTGTTTCCCGATCAACTCGAAAATGTTGTGAGGCCTAGGAGGAAAAGCATGAAGGTTGACTGGTTCCCCTCTCCTTGAGAGGCCAGACAAAAAATAGATATCCTCACTTGTTGCAGTCAACGAATTCCCCTCGAGCATAAAATCCTTAGCATCGGGGTGTCAGTAATCCACCAAGGCATTCAGCAGCCTGGGTTGTGCCCTCATGAGTGGACACCGAAAAAATTTCCACAACTCGCATTTTTTTAATGCGGCGATAGCAACAGGGTCTTCTTCAACCAAAAAATCAATGTCTTTGTGCTCCCTCTCTCTCTAGTGGACATGCATCCTGTCAATGACAAGTTCAAAGGGGAGTTAGATCTTGTATTTTCTTTTCTATTTACCTTTTTGAGGGTGTACGCAGGTTGTAGTGAGCACAATCATGTATGCACGCGGGCAGAGTATTTTATGCCCGTGGACATATGTGGGTTGTCCTTAGACAGTGCAAAAACATATGTGGGATTTCCTTAGACAACCTGCGTACACGCAAGGCCGCCCCTTTTTAAGAGTATGTGCCCCCCAAAAAATTAAAATTAATGCAATAAATAAGTATGGAAATGCAAGAGGAGCTAGTTTGTACTTGCTTGGTCTGAGCAGAAGTTCATTTCATCCTCTGAAGCTCCTAGAATCAACTATTTTAGCAATGGGGTATTTTTGGCTTTTTGGTCAATTCTCAATTTGCAATGGTGATAATGAGCTACTAGCTTCTATTTATAGACTTTTTTGGCCCTTCTTGTCAATTTTTGAACCCTTTTGTCATTTTTTCTAGCTTGTAAATCATTTAACCTGGTTCTTGAGTTTCTCATTAGATGTTATGATACACTTCACTTTTGGTTTGGAAAACTTTTTGGTAGATGGATCACTTTTAAAGATTCTTTGGTAAAAGTCGTTTTTCCAACTTTTTGCATTTAAGTTAGGATTCCACCTCCACTTTTGCATCTCGTTGTATTTTCCACTTTCCCATAGGATCAAACCCACTGAATTGTGACATGAAACTTTCATTGTTTCTTTAGAAGTGTCGTAATTTGGTGGTAGAGCCTACCTCTACATGGATGCCCTAGGTAGATCCTGGTTGCATTTTTGGTGTCCATGTTGTCATTAATGACTTTAGTCTCGGGAGTCCTTGTTAGTATTGTTTTGATTACGAGATTGAACCTCATACATCTGATATGTCATCACCCTTGACCTCACCCTTGAGACTCCCAAAAAATGAGTCTTATTTTAATCCCTTTTCAGACTCTTTAAACATGAAAAGATTGTTGAGCGATATTGTTGTCCTTCACGCTCGCCAAACTAAAATTAGAAGGCATGTCTTTCCGACGGTATTTTACCCCATTTTCAGTCTGGATGGTCAATTGTATGAAAAAAGGTATGCTCTAGGAACTTTGGTTCACTAGAAGAGTATCCTCAGGTATAAGTTTAACCCTTTTTCGGGCCTGAGGGACTAAATTTACGAAAAAGGAACCCCCATGGAGTCCATAGTTAATCTCTTTTTAGACTCCCTAAAATTGAAAATATTTTCAAGTGACCTTGTTCCTTCAAACTCGTTAAAATGGTCCAGAATAACATCCCCTATGGAGTCCATAGTTAATCTCTTTTCAGACTCCTTAAAATTGAAAATATCGTCGAGTGACCTTGTTCTTTCACACTCGTTAATTGGTTCAGAAAAACATCTACTGGCATGAGTTTACCCCTTTTTCTGGCCTATAGATTAAGGAGGAAAAAGGTACACATAGGGGGATTCGTCTCATCGGGAGAGTTCTCCTAAGTAGATTTTATACTTTTTCGGGCTAAGGAGACTAAATCTAGAAAAATGTTGTGAGTCCATAGTTAAGCTCTTTTCAGACTCCTTGAAATTGAAAAGATTGTCGTGTGATCTTGTCTGTGTTACACTCATTAAAATGGCTTTGAATAGACATATTTTTGGTGCTAGTATATCCATTTTCTGAACTAACTAGACTACCTTCGAAAACGATACCCCAGCGGAGTCTTCTTTTATGCTTTTTTGTACTCCCTAAAAATGAAAAACCATCGAGATTACCTTCTCTAGGCTCATGAAAAATACATTGAAGGGGGTTTCATCGTGTCCTGCTAATTGAACTTGTATATCTGCATCTTTGGCCTAATTTCGACTCCATGTTGCTCTCAACTAAACCTTTGAAGCATGTCTTATATGCAAGCCTTGTATCACTTTTCCTCTGCGACCTGATACCTTGACCAATGGAGGAATTTTCCCCAAGTGTCCTTTTCCTACACATGTCTCCTTGCTATGAGAATTAGTGTGTTCCTTGCGCTTGGAACTAGTATGCTTTGCGACACTCATTCCTCCTTTGTAACATAGCATTATTTTATTCTTTTTCAAGCTCTTCAAAATACTGAAAAAGACAAAAAAATCAAATATACCCAAAACATAGGACGGGAAAAGTATTTTCTTCTTATGGAAGCACAATGAGTCACCCTTAGACAAAGCATATCATTTCATTTTTCGTCAAGCATTGGGATATAACATGACCTTAGGAAGATTTTCTCGCTACATAGAGATATGTCCTCCTTCGTTTGGTTATTCTTCCAAACACATGGATATTTTGTGTTACCTCCTGCATCATGAACTTATGTCAATGTCATGTTGTCTGAGTCAGATCATCTATCATTTTATTGTCCAAGGGAATTTTTAACCAACCTGATTCGGCCCTTTTTTAGTTTTTCTCTTGCCCTCATGCCTGACCATCCCCATAAGTCCAATCAAGTCTTTGTTCGAAATCAATGAAGTTCTCTACCTGATCACCGAGATCCTCTTTTATGTTCCCCGAAGAGCCATCGAAGACCTCTAGGTAGTGAAGTTGTACACTCACATTACACTCCTACTTGAGTTTTGAAGAACTTGAAGTTGTTTCTCGAGCTCTGAAGGCCTCATCTCCATCCATCAAGCGTCATTTGGATTCTTGAAGATGGATACTATACATGTATATCTTTGATTTTGAGATGTAGATCTGTTGTGTATTACTCATGAATACACTTTATATATTTATATGACATGGATCTGTAGTGTATTTGATTGGCATTCATGATTTATTTCATCCCAAGCATGGGTATGCCCGCATCAGTGAGATAATTATTATTTTTACAAATGGCATCTCCCGAACTCAGGTCTCGGGCTCACTTGATTCCTCCGTTGGTGAAGATTTTTAATGTATTTCATCCATCATATGATATTTTGACCTCACACATTATGGGGCATCTGTTATAACCCTAAATTGCACCATACATGCATACCTGGCATCAGTCCCTCTTACTTGTTATTTTTTCCAATCCATCATGTATGCTCCACTACTGCCCACATAGATACGCTTTTTTCACAACTACAACCTGTGTACATATGCTAGTTGTGCCATTATAGCCCATGTATACCTTAGAAACAATAAATTAGCACCCAAATATTATGTCACATGTAAGGTTTTGCAAAGGATTGGAAGTATGTCTTACAAATTGGAGGTTCCTTCATCTTCACGTGTAGATCCTTTCTTCCATGTTTCTTGCTTAAAGAAGGTCATCGACAACAAGATCCCAGTCCAAACTATTTTACTAGATATTAATAAAGAAGGGAAAATCATACTAGAACCAAAAATATCCTTGAAACAAGGATTAAGCATCTAGAAATGAGCAATTACAAAGTACCTTGTCAAATGGAAGAACCTACCAGTACAAGAGGTGAAATGGGAAGATCATTTTTTATTATATAAACACCCGTGGTTAGTCAAGTGTTGAGGGAAACACTTGATTGATAAAGCCCCATGTTATGTATAAATCTCCTTATTAATCGTTGTATATTGAATTATTACATTTCTAGTTCTATATTTTGTATGTAGGCTAGAACCCTTCATTGTCCCCTTTTATTATAATTGCACCATTTGTCTCCTATATATATATACCAAGGAGACTTAGTATTAGGATCATCTTATCTCATCTCATATTTTATTTTGAATTGGATATATTGTAAAACGATGTTTCCCCCTTGAAGTAGACTATATTTATTAGCTTTTTATCATTTTTAAGGCATTGAATCATAGCACAATGTTCACTTCTACTTGTTTCATCCTACCAATAGGGTAGATTTTGTATTGGTTGGCAATCCTTTGCTGAATTAAGGACCACACCAAGATTTATTTACCCATCAACTCCCAATATTGCTTCAGAAAAATGTTCACATCAGATCCCAGGTCAAACATGAAACCATTCATCTCATAGCTTTTGAGCTTAGATGTCATCTTGAATTATCTTTCTGTGAGCTTCAGTATGCACACCTGACAGACATCCTATTCTAGTAGTGGGGCCAAAATATATATATTTTCTTATCTTCCCCCATACATCTCATTAACATGTGGTTCAATTTCTTTGGAGCTTTAGGATCACTTAACAACTTAATTCAACAATGCAAGAAATCACTTACTTGGTTTTATAATTCATCGTGGTGGTAAGTGTTTGGATAAATTTCCTCTCGCACCATGTGTCGTATTTCTTTGTACATGCATTATTCTTCCATTGTGTTGTTTAATTCCCATTGTAACTATTTGCACCTATGGGATTCATCCAACGATTTCCACATTGTGTGATGTATTTATTTGTGCAAGTTGGCTTCCTCCAGTGACTTGTGTGTTGCTTACTATAACTCTTTGCGTGCATAGGCTTCCTCCAATGACCTTTGTGTTGCACATTGTAACTCTTCGCATGCACGAGCTTCCTCCAATGACCTTTTTGTTGTGTTTTGTAAATCTTCATGTGCTCTATCCTATTTTAGAGCCCTTTGTTTTTCATGTGGGAATTGCTTCTATTATGCAATGTCAAACTTGGGAGGTGCCTATGTTTCTTTCATTGAATCAAAATTTCTCCTCATTCCAGATCCATTCAATCTAAATGCCTCCTTAGGTGACTACCCATACATCAAATTTTATTTTTTATTTTTACCTTCACATGCCTCCACAGTCACCATATTGTAGTTCCCCTTCTTCTCTTCCCGTTTTTCTAACAAATTTGGGAAGTCTTCCATGACATGATATACATTGTATAAATATCCATAGAGTGCATGCGGTTTGGTACAGAAGCACAACAATTGGCCTACTTCACCATAGTTAAATCAAGTAGGTGTCCTTCCTCCACCACGATCCTATCATATTCCTCTTCTCCGTCCATATCCTCTTCTATCGACTCCTCGGTATCCTCCTTTGTCAAATCCACCATGGTATTCACCCTTCTATTCGTCTTGAACCTAGAAAGTGTTTGCAGTTTTCTCTTGCATCAACTATAGAGAAAACCCATGGATTTTCAAAACTCATAAAATGGATTATGCATAGTCTTCTAATACTTTTGTATTGTTGGAGAATGGGGAGGTATATGGCTCCATTTCCTACATATCTCACACCATTCGGTATGTGGTTCTGTTAGGAATTGATTTGAAACACCCATTGCTATGTAATTTCCCAATGTGGGACACTCATTTTTATGGTGAAATTTAGTGAGGAACATAGCACACCATACATTTTCATATAACACATTGGCCTTATCCATATCTTGTAGCTACATGGTGAGGTTTTCAAGTTGGTATTGTACTTGTTCCATCCCTACCAAAGTCTCGCCACGTGTGTATCTCTTAGATGCATTGCAATTTTCAAGGTATCAACTTGGGTTGTCACCTTATATTGGGTGAGGGTAAATTGAATATGATACATGAGTCCAACAATAAAATATTCTCTATGTTGTACGTATTTTATTTTAAATTCCATCATATCTAACAAAATATCGAACCATTGGTCATAATCCCACATGGTCTCACCAGCTAATTGTTTGATCTCTTTGACTTACGTGATTCATTGTGATTCTAAATTAGGTTTATGAAATTTCCTAAGAATATATATCTTTACATCTATTAAGGGCCTCTCTTGTCCCATCAGTGCATTGGTATTGTACTTCATGTACCATGTCGGAGCTCTATCTCTGAAGGTGGTCTCCAATTGCACAATTTTGGATGCCTCATATGTGACTCTCTTCACAGATCATATAGATTCACACATGAACCAATGTTTCTCCACATAATCTCTTCTCATCCCATGAGACATCGTACGCATTAGAATTAAATATTGGTTTGTCATACTTTATCTAGAACTATTTCTTCGTTACCGACTACTTCTTGCTATAAAAACAAAATTATTAAAAAAAATACTTGGTGTTGGTGTTGATGCTCCTCTTTGCAACGTATTGTTGACTTTGAATTCTTCTTCACTCATATATTATCCTTCTCTTTCTTATACTCAGTCTTCTTCTCCAAGGAAAGATCCAAAATAGATCCAAATCTCTATCTGTACAAGCCTACTCATAAATGCTTGTAGATATTAACATTGTACAATATTTACTGCAAACATATTTTAAGTAAAAGAACATAAAAGATACAATGGAAAATACACACATTACATAGATATTTTTCCCCTGGAAACCCAAACTGGAAAAATCAACATATTCTATAGTCATTAATCACATTACATTGTTTACAATAAAATATACATGTAGGAGCCAACGACATCCAAAACCCTAACCCAATGACCTGGATTAGTCAACAACCCTAATTCCTTAACCGTAAATAGAAAACCATCGGCAAAAACCATGTGCCGAAAAACCTCCCAACAATGGATTCAAAAATCGAGGAAAAAATGAGACACGTTTCCCGACACTACTAATTGTGCATAGAATATAACACATACCCAACATTCTCCCACTTGTTTTTTTCTTTGCATACAGGGGGTTTACAGGGTTACATAGTCAACAATCTAGGGAAGCAATGCCCATGGATCATCTACACCAAGAGAAATTATCAGTGCTCACAGACTTTGTTAATGAAGCTACAACATTATTCAAAGTGTCCACTTTCATCAGCAACACTTTCTTTTCTTCAACCATGTCTCTCACAAAGTGATATTGAATATCAATATTCCTTGTCTTTGAATGATACGTCGGATTATTCGCCAGAAAAATTGCACTCTAACTATCACAATATATCCTTATAGCTTGTTGTACCAACCCAATACCTGAACACAATCTTTGTAACCATATTGCTTCCTTACTTGCATGAGTGGTTTCCATGTATTCATCTTCTGTAGTTGAAAGTGCCACTACAACTTGTTTTTTTCTCATCCAACTGATTGCTCCTCCAAACAGGTTAAACACATACCCTCTTGTAGATATCCTATGATCTAGATCTCCAGCCCAATCTACATCCAAAAAGCCATGTATATCCAACACTATATTCAATCTTGGTCTTCCTTGGTAGCACAATCCATATCTAGCAGTGCCACGTAAATACCTAAAAACTCTTTTTATTGTTGTCCAATGCTCCTTTCTTGGTTTTGACATATACCTTCTCAAAACTCCCACTGCATATGTGATGCAGGAGCATCGCTCCCAAGCCATCCATGCGCCAGCTAGCCAGTCCAGCACAGTGCGTATTCAATGAAGAAGGAGAGGCGCAACCCTCTTATTTCAAATTTTGAAATTGAAATTTGTATTAAATGTTCGTAAGGCTCGTAGAGACAAGCCATGCCTTTGAGCAGACTGTAGTTAAAGAATTCCTTTAATGGTTGTAAGTCTGGGATCTAGATCTGATTCGGACTAGACATCCCATTCAATGTGATTGAATGTAATTGAATAGAATAGGTAGCTTGGAGGGAAGAGCTCGAAGAGCCCCCTCATGAAAAAGATCCTTAGTATCTGTAGAGGGAGAAAATAGCACAAATAGAGAAGAGTTGAGAGATAGGAGAGCTCTGAGAGAGTTAGATTAGAGGAGAGTAGGAGCCGAGACTCTGTCAAAGTCTGAGCTCAAGAACACCTTGTAAAGGAGGCATTTCATATTAATATAAAGAGCAGATTTCCTGCATGAGTTTCTATGTGTCTTTATGTGTTTATGAACGTCTTTATGTGTTATTTATATGCTATAGATGTGAAATTGCAGGGACAGATAGGTTCTTCTATCTATGGGTTCTTTGATTCCAGGTTTGGGGTTCTTTGAGGCTTCATGCCAAGAGGGTGTGACAAAACGTTGCGGGTTCTGAAAACCAGTGCATAGATGCACTCCTGAATTCTACGAAATTTGGGTAAGGACGTGTCAGGAGGGCGCACCAATTGAGGTCATTGACTAAGGAGGAAACCTCAAGGTTGTTAAATACATTGGAGGTGAAGACTGTGCAGAGGAAGGTATAGAGAAGACAGAATTACTGAAGGTTCTGTAGAGCTCTGCCAGGAGGGCATTGAGAACGTGTATAGAAGGCACAAGGAGATAGCTCTTGTTTGAGTTCAGAGGAGAAGACCAGAACCACTGTGGGTTTTGTAGAGATTTGCTAGGGAGGCATCAAGTAGGTGCAGATAGTGCATAGGAGAAATCTATTGTGAGTTCAAAGGGAAACCAGAATCACTGAGGATTATGTGAGAGCTCTGCTAGGAGGGCATTGAGCAGGTGCTTGTGTGCACAAAGAGAACTCCTTTGAGTTCTAGAATAGAGAAGTGTCCAAGGAAGAGGACCTTCACAGGGTTTCTGAACACCATGCAGGATTAGAAAAGAGTGCTTAAGAAAGAAGAGGCTAAGAGGGCACCTCCATCCCTTCAAGGAGAGAAAGGGACAGAGGACGAAGACCTGTGCAATAAATGCACCAGGCCAACACCTAAGCCAAGGGTTGACAGATAGCCATCTGGAAGCTTTTCAAGCACAAGGAGTGTGCACATATTAGATTTGGTTTAAAGTTTGAAGTGTAGGAGCAGAGACCCTTTTGAATTCAAAGCAGAGCAGAGATAATCTCAGAAGAGATAACACCTTTGTGTGTAGAGACTCTGCAAGGCAGTGCAGAAGTCGGGAAACCTTTCAAGGTTTCAAAGAGGAGAATATCAAGAGGAAAAGTTCCTTTGAGCACAAAGCGATAGCTACAAGGAGTGCAGAGTTCATAGTTTGAGAAAGCTCAGGAGGAGTAGTGCTTTCACGCACAGTCCCATAGCTATAAGGAGGAGCAGAAAGGATAGAAAAACTCTTTGGAGGGTTTGAGTTTGAGGAAGCTTAGGAGGGTCAGCGGTTTCAAGAATGCCAATAGAAGCCAAAATCACAGGCTTCGAAGCAGGGGACAAAGACTGAGGCCTTTAATAATTGGAAAATCTTCCAAGGCAGGAAGAAGAGTGCACAAGGGAGAAGCTACAGCTACTATCAGATACCGCGTAGATCACTGACAGTCGTCAGATCTAAGAAAAGGTGTGCGTGAGTTAATCTCGCATATGATTTGAGAGAAGACTTGTCAAAGTCCCGAAATAGAGGACACATCGGGATTTCAAAGTTCAGGGATCAGAACATATAGGGGTCATGGAATCGCTGCCTCGCGATCTTCCAATCCACGAAGTCCTGAAGGAATCGAGACCGTCCATCACTCGAAGGACGCATGGTAGTAATCTGAGGACCCATCAGAGTTTTAGATATCGGGAGACAGAGATGTAGGAGTTTGGGAGAGAGGAAGTCTCGACTCACGAAGTCCTGAAGACATCAAATTCATCCATCTATGTAGGATGCGTGTCATGAGATCCTCGTATTTCAGGGATTCGGGCGTCGAAGAGTGGAATTGAGGAGTCTTTCAACTTCGCAACTTGTGAAGTCTCGAAGTGATCAGGGTCGTCCATCTGTGGAGGACGCGTGGAAATAATTGAGGAGCTACCAAGAGTTCAGATATTGGGAGTTACAAGGACTAGGGATCAGTTTCATTGGGGTCAAAGTCCTGAAACACTGAGAGTATTGGGACCGTCCAACAGGAGGACACGCGGCAACGATTGAGGCATTGAAAAAAATCCATGAAAGGATTATACCAAATTTCGGCATATTGGGTTTCAGGATTCCAGGACTCGAGGGGTAGAGTTTCATGGTCGACGTAACTCCCGAAATCGAAAAAGTTGAAACGTCGAAAGGTGGGTCCCAGGAAAGCCAGCCAAAGGACACGTGGAAATGATTGAAGTTTCGGGGAAATCCCCAGAAAGGAGAATTTCGGTATTTCGAATATCGAGGAATGCAAAGGCAAGAGTCGAAACTCTTGACCCAGAAAACCCCGGAAGAACATGAGTCATTGGATGCAGAAGGATCACATCCATTGATCTCCCTTTGATTTGTTATTTCGATATTTTGGGTACCGGGAAGTCCAAGGAGAAAGGGTCGGGCAACCTTGCATCGCGGGATCGCGAAACACGAAATCCCAAAGGCCTTGAAGGGACATGGAGGAAGTCGTCATTTTAGTATACTGGGATTTGGGATTTCATAATTCCTAAAGGCAAGGAGTCTGTGCTCTTGGGTTAGAAAATCCCGAAGTCGCGAAAGCACAACGTATCCTTGGAGAGGAATAGTGAAGGTGGGGATTTTGGATTTCGGCATACTGGGGATCCCACAGACAGAGAACCAGGAAACTTTGCATAGGAAGTCCCGAAGTTACGAAACGCAACACAACCTTTGGAGGAGAAAGAAGCTAAGGATTTTGGGATTTTGGGGATCAACATTTCAGCCATTCTGAAGACAGAATCAGGACGCTTGGCGTCAAAAGTCCTAAAGTCATGAAGCAACGCGCCTTTGGAGGTAGGCTATGGTCATGAGGAAGGTGGTCACATGGAACAGGGTTTGCCCAGGGGATAGCCACCATTAAGGCCATTTCAGCATATTGGGTTTCAAAGGATTGAGGAGGCAGAGACTCTCAACAGCAGGACTCGTAGAGTCATAAAATATGAAATCCCTTTTTTTTCGAGAAAAGAGTCGCAGTCGTGTTGGAGGCTATGTGGAGGTTGAAGGACATGTGGATCGAATGATGAGGTTCCGATAGGGATCCGAAAGAATCGCTTCAGCTCAGGGAATATTTGAATCAATGTTGTGAGCAGATCTCGACCTAAGGGTTGCAGGTCTGCGTCAAAAGTGGTATCAAAGCTTGACTTTGTTTGTATATTGTAGGAAAAGGAAGCGAGAGGAGAAAGAGTACTCTGATACACATCAATTTGGTATCAGAGGAAGATAGAGCATTGAAACTCTGTAGTAATTGATCGCAGGTACACAACAGTCAAGAAGACAGTCGAGAGGACTGTAGGAGACACTGGAAGCACTCAGCATTGCAGAGTGACAGCAGCAAGTTTTCTAGGAGGGAAGACAGAAGGTAGGAAAATGGCTACTGAAGGCCATAGATGTGATGGAAAGAAGATCCATCAACACCCAGCAAAGACATGATCGATAAAGAGCTCATCGAGATCAGGGCAAGAATGGAAATTCTATCATTGCAGATGCAGCAAGATGCAAGATCACATTGGGTGTATGAATGGCCCATGAAGAGGAAAGTAAAATGGCCAGTCAGGGAATTGGTGGCCAAAAGACAGCAGAGGCTATTAAAGAGATGGATGAGGCATCCTGAAAGCCTCAGGGATGAACAGAAGAAGATGGTTCAGGTATGTGAACCAGAGACTGGGAGAAATCTCACTGATGCTGAGGATGAACTAAGGTCACAGAATGATCTCAAGGACTGCCAAGAGGGAAGAATAGAAATTTCCAATTGCTAGGTGGGCAATGAGATAATATCGTTGTGGGATCTCATAGACTATCAGGAGGACAACAGGGAAATTTCATGTTTCCAGGAGGGCAACAAGATGGGATCTGAGGATCTCATAGACTGCTAAGAGGGCAGCAGAAAGTTTCCAGATTGCCAGGTGGGCAGGGAAACAGAGGTGAGTTTATGTAAAAGTCTCATGAACTCAGAGTTGAGTTCGGATCAGCCAGAGGAGCTAATAGAGGAAAAATATTAGAAGGACATTCTGATCATTGGAGGAATTCAAATATTCCTGCCATTGAGCCTAATTGAGGCAAGAGTTTGTGTTGCAGATGCAGCAATAGGGGAAAGACAGCCAGTTGTGACTATCGTAGAAATGGAGCAGATATCAGTGGCTACCCAAGTAGAAGAAGGAAATGAGAATTTCAAGGAATGGCTCAAATGTTTCAGCCAGGAAGCTGAAACAGACACAACTACAGCATTGGAGCAAAAGAAGAAGAAGAAGAAATAGACAGCATGAGCTTTGTTGATCTGTGTGAGCAGATTAAATCCCTGGAGAGAAGGGTGATAGTGTAGAGAATGCACATCCAACAAGTCAAGTTGGAAGCAAATGAAGGAGGAGCATACCAGCCCCAGGAGCAACTGGGAGGGGTTGGACTTGAGCCAACACAAAGAGATATGGAAGCAACATATTTGTCACAGGGAAAATATGAGTAGCAGCTCGGTGATAGGACTGTGAAGCTAAACTTTGCAGGAGAATGGACACTTAGTGCCACAGAGGATGAAGAAGATGGCATGGGAGATCTGATAGATCTACCCACTGATGAGGAAGAATTGAAACAGAGGAGACTACCTGAACATATCCAGCCACTGGAGCAGCTAGATGAGGAGATTTAGAAGATCCGAAAGCTGATGGTCAGATCAGTAGAAGTTGCTAGCAAAGGGAAGTTGATCAGAAGGGAGACAGTAGCAGCAAAAGAGCAGTGGAAGCAGTAGCAGCAACAGAGAAGTCGAGCAGCTGAATAGCTCCAGAGGACTGTTTGGGATCTAGGAGGATTTCAACAGTAGCACTGGGGACATCATCAGCAGGAGCTCAGGAATTTTTCACAGCAAAGGAGTATGATGTAGGAGCATCTCTCCCAAGCCATCCATGCACCAGCCAGCCAGCCCAGCATGACGCGTATTCAATGAAGAAGGAGAGGCGCAACCCTCTCATTTCAAATTTTGAAATTGAAATTTGTATTAAATGTTTGTAAGGCTGGTAGAGACAACTCGTGCCTTTGAGAAGGTTGTAGTTAAAGAAGGCCTTTAATGGTTGTAAGGCTGGGATCTAGATCTGATTTGGACTAGACATCCCATTCAATGTGATTCAATGTAATTGAATAGAATAGGTAGCTTGGAGGGAAGAGATCGAAGAGCCCCCTCATGAAAAAGATCCTTAGTATCTGTAGAGGGAGAATATAGCACAGATAGAGAAGATTCGAGAGATATGAGAGATCTGAGAGAGTTAGAGTAGAGAAGAGAAGGAGTCGAGACTATGTCAAAGTCTAAGCTCAAGAACACCTTGTAAAGGAGGCATTTCATATTAATATAAAGAGCAGATTTCCTGAATGATTTTCTGTGTGTATTTATCTGTTTATGAATGTCTTTGTGTGTTCTTTATATGTTGTAGATGTGAAATTGTAGGGACAGATAGGTTCTTCTATCTGTGGGTTCTTTGATTTCAGTTTTGGGGTTCTTTGAGGCTTCATGCCAAGAGGGTTTGACAGAACACTGCGAGTTCTGAAAGCCAATGCATAGATGCACTCCTAAATTCTATGGAATTTGGGAAAGGACGTGCCAGGAGGGTGCACCAACTGAAGTCATTGACTCAGGAGGAAACCTCAAGGTTGCTAAATACCTTGGAGGTGAATACTGTGTAGAGGAAGGTACAAAGAAGACAGAATTACTGAAGGTTTTGTAGAGCTCTACCAAGATGGCATTGAGCATGTGTATAGAAGGCACAAGGAGAGAACTCTTGTTTGAGTTCAGAGGAGAAGACTAGAACCACTATGGGTTTTATAGAGATCTTCTAGGAGGGCATCGAACAGGTGCAGATAGTTCACAGGAGAACTCTACTGTGAGTTCAAAGGGAAACTAGAATCACTAAGGATTATGTGAGAACTCTGCCAGGAGGGCATTGAGCAGGTGCCTGTGTGCAAAAAGAGAACTCCTTTGAGTTATGGAATATAGAAGCATCCAAGGAAAAGGACCTTCACAAGGTTGTTGAACACCCTGCAGGATTAGCAAAGAGTGCTTGAGAAGGAAGAGGCTAAGAGGGCACTTCCATCCCTTCAAGGAGAGAAAGGGACAGAGGATGAAGACCTGTGCAAGAAATGCACTAGGCCAACACCTGAGCCAAGGGTTGACAGATAGCCATCTGGAGGCTTGTCAAGCACAAGGAGTGTGCACAGAGCAGATTTGGTTTCAAGTCTGAAGCGCAGGAGGTCGAGCACAGGAGCAGAGACCCTTTTGAAGTTGAATTAGAGCACAGAGAAGCTTATAAGAGATAGCACCTTCGTGTGTCGATACTCTGCAAGGCAGTATAGAAGTTGGGAAACCTTTCAAGGTTTCAAATAGGAGAAGCTCGGGAGGAAAAGTGCCTTTGAGCACAGAGCAACAACTGCAAGGAGTGCAGATTTTAGAGTTTTAGAAAGCTCAGGAGGAGCAGTGCTTTCATGCACAGGCCCATAGCTATAAGGAGGAGCAGAAAGGCCAGTAAAACCCTTTGGAGGGTTTGAGTTCAAGGAAGCTCAGGAGGGTCAGCGGTTTCAAGAACGCCAAAAGAAGCCGAAATCACAGGATTCGAAGCAGGGGACAAAGGCTGAGGCCTTTAATAAATGGAAAATCTTCTAAGGTAGGAAGAAGAGCACACAAGGGAGAAGCTACAGCTACCATCATATCCCGCATAGATAATCGACAATCATCATATCTGAGAGAAGGTGCACATGAGTTATTCTCACATATGAGCTAAGCGGAGACTTGTCAAAGTCCCGAAATAGCGGACACATCAATATTTTGGAGTTCAGGGATCAGAACGTATAGGGGTCATGGAATCATTGCCTCGCAATCTTCTGATCCATGAAGTCCCAAAGGAATCGAGACTGTCCATCACTTGGAGGACGCGTGGCGGTAATCCGAGGACCCATCAGGGTTTCAAATATCGGGAGACAGAGAGGTAGGAGTTCGGGAGAGAGGAAGTCTCGACTCACAAAGTCCCAAAGACATCAAAGCCATCCATCTGCGAAGGATGCATGTCATGAGATCCTCATATTTCAGGGATTAGGGCATTGAAGAGTGGAATGGAGGAGTCTTTCGACTTCACAACTTACAAAGTCCCGAAGCGATCAGGGCCATCCATATGTGGAGGACACGTGGAAAAAATTGGGGAGCTACGGGGAGCTCGGATACCAGGAGTTTGAAGGACCAGGGATTAGTTTCGTTGGGGTCAAAGTCCTAAAACACCGAGAGTATTGGGACCGTCCAATAGGACAACACGCGGTGACGATCGAGGCATCAAAAAAAATCCCCGAAAGGATTATATCGGATTTTGGAATATCGAGTTTCTGGATTCCGGGACTCGAGGGGTAGAGTTTCATGGTTGACGTAACTCCCAGAATTTGATCCCTGGAGAAGTTGATCTCAGCATAGGGGTATTCCTCGATAGCCAGAATCTGTCGATACCACCAGTCAAAGGAAGTATAGTCAAAGGCCTCAATGGTCCTCCCTGCCCCCTGTCACAACAGTAACGCTGCCCACCTACACACTACTGGGAACAAGGCCACATGTCCCTATACTTTCTCTTGCAGACTGAGACTAGGTACTCTCTCGAAGAAAAAAGAGCATAATATAGTGTCGAACCTGAATTTTTTTTTGTTCCTCCCATGACACTCTGTGAGTTGTCTCTTCATGCACTCTAGCATGGTTGTGCTCCAATCAAACACTTGTGCATTTAAGCACTATATTGCACAATGCATGTGCGCTCGGAAGGCTTGATTTAAGGTTACGGATCTATTGATCCTCCCAATAAGTAAAAATATCACTTTCAGTGATAGGTTGGTAATTTTTTGGATCGACACCTGAGAACCCACTTTATCTCTGCCAGCCTCGCAGTGTTTCCCGATAAACTCGAAAATGTTGTGAGGCCTAGGAGGAAAAGCATGAAGGTTGACTGGTTCCCCTCTCCTTGAGAGGCCATATAGAAAATAGATAACCTCACTTGTTGCAGTCAAAAAATTCCCCTCAAGCATAAAATTCTTAGCATCGGGGTGTCAGTAATCCACCAAGGCATTCAGCAGCCTGGGTTGTGCCCTCATGAGTGGACACCGGAAAAATTTCCACAACCCGCATTTTTTTAATGCGGTGATAGCAGCAGGGTCTTCTTCGACCAAAAAATCAATGTCTTTGTGCTCCCTCTCTCTCTAGTGGGCATACACCCTATCAATGACAAGTTCAAAGGGGAGTTAGATCTTGTATTTTCTTTTTTATTTACCTTTTTGAGGGTGTACGTGGGTTGTAGTGAGCAGAGTCATGTATGCACGCGGGTAGAGTATTTTATTCCCATGGACATACGTGGGATTTCCTTAGACAACCTGCGTACACACATGGCCGCCCCTTTTTAAGAGTGTGGGCCCCCCAAAAAATTAAAATTAATGCAATAAATAAGTATGGAAATGTAGGAGGAGCTAGTTTGTACTTACTTGGTCCGAGCGGAAGTTTGTTTCATCCACTGAAGCTCCTAGAATCAACTGTTTTAGCAATGGGGTATTTTTGGCTTTTTGGTCAATTCTCAATTTGCAATGGTGATAATGAGCTGCTAGCTTCTATTTATAGACTTTTTTGGCCCTTCTTGTCATTTTTTGAACCCGTTTGTCATTTTTTCTAGCTTGTAAATCATTTAACATGGTTCTTGAGTTTCTCATTAGATGTTACGATACACTTCACTTTTGGTTTGGAAAACTTTTTGGTAGATGGGTCACTTTTAAAGATTCTTTGGTAAAAGTCGTTTTTCCAACTTTTTGCATTTAAGTTAGGATTCCACCTCCACTTTTGCAATTTGTTGTATTTTCCACATTCCCATAGGATCAAACCCACCGAATTGTGACACGAAACTTTCATTGTTGCTTTAGAAGTGTCGTAATTTGGTGGTAGAGCCTACCTCTACATGGATTCCCTAGGTAGATCCTGGTTGCATTTTTGGTGTCCATGTTGTCATTAATGACTTTAGTCTCGTGAGTCCTTGTTAGTCTTGTCCTAATTATGAGATTGAACCTCATACGTCTGATATGTCATCACCCTTGACCTCACCCTCGAGACTCCCAAAAAATGAGTCTTATTTTAATCCGTTTTCAGACTCTTGAAACATGAAAAGATTGTTGAGCGATATTGTTGTCCTTCACACTCGCCAAACTAAAATTTGAAGGCATGTATTTCCGGTGGTATTTTACCATTTTTGTGGTCTAGATAGTTAATTGTATGAACAAAGGTACACTCTAGGAACTTCGGTTCCCTAGAAGAGTATTCTCAGGTATAAGTTTAACCCTTTTTTGGGCCTGAGGGACTAAATTTATGAAAAAGGAACCCCCACGGAGTCCATAGTTAAGCTCTTTTCAGACTCCCTAAAATTGAAAATATTGTCGAGTGACCTTGTTCCTTCAAACTCGTTAAAATGGTCCAGAATAACATCCCCTATGGAGTGACCTTGTTCTTTCACACTCGTTAATTGGTTCAGAAAAACATCTACTGTCATGAGTTTACCCCTTTTTCTGGCCTATAGATTAAGGAGGAAAAAGGTACACCTCGGGAGATTCATCTTGTCGGGAGAGTTCTCCTAAGTAGATTTTATACTTTTTCGGGCTAAGGAGACTAAATCTAGAAAAATGTTGTGAGTCCATAGTTAAGCTCTTTTCAGACTCCTTGAAATTGAAAAGATTGTCGAGTGATCTTATCTGTGTTACACTCATTAAAATGGTTTTGAATAGACATATTTTCGGTGCTAGTTTATCCCTTTTTTGAACTGACTAGACTACCTTCAAAAAAGATACCCCAGCGGAGTCTTCTTTTATGCTTTTCCGTACTCCCTAAATATGAAAAACCACCAAGATTACCTTCTCTGGGCTCATGAAAAATACATTGAAGGGGGTTTCATCGTGTCCTGCTAATTGAACTTGTATATCTGCATATTTGGCCTAATTTCGACTCCATGTTGCTCTCAACTAAACCTTTGAAGCATGTCTTATACGCAAGCCTTATATCACTTTTCCTCTACGACTTGATACCTTGACCCATGGAAGAATTTTCTCCGAGTGTCCTTTTCCTACACATGTCTCCTTGCTATGAGAATTAGTGTGTTCCTTGCGCTTGGAACTAGTATGCTTTGCGACACTCATTCCTCCTTTGTAACATAGCATTATTTTATTCTTTTTCAAGCTCTTCAAAATATTGAAAAAGCCAAAAAAATCAAATATACCCAAAATAGAGGACGGGAAAAGTATTTTCTTCTTATGGAGGCACAATGAGTCTCCCTTGGACAAAGCACATCTTTCCATTTGTCGTCAAGCATTGGGATTTAATATGACCTTAGGAAGATTTTCTCGCTACATAGAGATATGTTTGGTTATTCTTCCAAACACGTGGAGATTTTGTGTTACCTCCTGCATCGTGAACTTATGTCAATGTCATGTTGTCTGAGTCGGATCAGGTGTCGTTTTATTGTCCAAGGGAAGTTTTACCCAACCTGATTTGGCCTTTTTGCAGTTTTTCTCTTGCCCTCATGCCCGACCATCCCCATAAGTCCAATGAGGTCTTTGTTCGAAATCAATGAATTTCTCTGCCTGATCATCGAGATCCTCTTATATGTTCCCCAACGAGCCATCGAATACCTCTGGGTAGTGAAGTTGTACACTCACATTACACTCCTACCTGAGTTTTGAAGAACTTGAAGTTGTTTCTCGAGCTCTGAAGGCCTCATCTCCAGCTATCGGACATCATTTGGATACTTGAAGATGGGTACTATACATGTATATCTTTGATTTTGAGATGTAGATCTGTTATGTATTGCTCACGGATACACTTTAAATATTTATATGACATGGATGTGAAGTGTATTTGATTGGCAGCCATGATTTATTTCATCTCAAGCATGGGTATGCCTGCATCGGTGAGACAATTATTATTTTTGCAAATGGCATCTCCCGAACTCTAGTCCCAGGCTCACTTGCTTCGTCCATTGGTGAAGATTTTTAATGTATTTCATCCATCATATGATATTTTGACCTCACACATTAGGGAGCATCTGTTATAACCCTAAATTGCACCATACATGCATACCTAGCATCAGTCCCTCTTACTTGCTATTTTTGCCAAGCCATCATGTATTCTCCACTACTGCCCACATACATACGCTTTTTTCACAACTACAACCCACATACGTATGCTAGTTGCGCCATTATAGCCCGTGTATACCTTAGAAACAATAAATTAGCACCCAAATATTATGTCACATATAAGGTTTTGCAAAGGATTGGAAGCATGGCTTACAAATTGGAGGTTCCTTTATCTTCACATGTACATCCTTTCTTCCATGTTTCTTAGTTAAAGAAGGTCATCGACAACAAGATCCCAGTCCAAACTATTTTACTAGATATTAATAAAGAAGGGAAAATCATACTAGAACCAAAAATATCCTTGAAGCAAGGATTAAGCATCTAGAAATGAGCAATTACAAAGTACCTTGTCAAATGGAAGAACCTACCAGAACAAGAGGTGAAATGGGAAAATGATTTTTTATTATATAAACACCTGTGTTTAGTCAAGTGTTGAGGGAAACACTTGATTGATAAAGCCCCATGTTATGTATCAATCCCCTTATTAATCTCTATATATTGAATTATTACATTTCTAGTTCTATATTTTGTATGTAGGCTAGAACCCTTCATTGTCCCCTTTTATTATAATTGCACCATTTGTCTCCTATATATATACCAAGGAGACTTAGTCTTAGGATCATCTAATCTCATCTCATATTTTATTTTGAATTGGATATATTGTAAAAGGATGTTTCCTCCTTGAAGTGGACTATATTTATTATCGTTTTATCATTTTTAAGGCATTGTACCATAGCACAATGTTCACTTCTACTTGTTTCATCCTACCAATAGGGTAGATTTTGTATTGGTTGGCAATCCTTGGCTGACTTAAGGACCACACCAAGTTTTGTTTATCCATCAAATCCCAATATTGCTTCAGAAAAATGTTCACATCAGATCCCGGTTCCAACATGACACCATTCATCTCATAGCTTTTGAGCTTAGATGTCATCTTGAATTATCTTCCTGTGAGCTTCAGTATGCACACCAGACAGACATCCCATTATAGTAGTGGGGCAAAATATATATATTTTCTTATCTTCCCCCATACATCTCATTAACATGTGGGTCAATTTCTTTGCAGCTTTAGGATCACTTAACAACTTAATTCAACAATGCAAGAAATCACTTACTTGGTTTTATAATTCCTCGTGGTGGTATGTGTTTGGATAAATTTCCTCTTGCACCATGCGTCGTATTTCTTTGTACATGCACTATTCTTCCATTGCGTTGTTTTATTCCCATTGTAAGTATTTGCACATATGGGATTCATCCAATGATTTCCACATTGTGTGATGTATTTCTTTGCGCATGTTGGCATCCTCCAGTGACTTGTGTGTTGCTTACTATAACTCTTTGCGTGCATACGCTTCCTCCAATGACCTTTGTGTTGCACATTGTAACTCTTCGCATGCATGAGCTTCCTCCAATGACCTTTTTGTTGTGTTTTGTAACTCTTCATGTGCTCTATCCTATTTTAGAGCCCTTTGTTTTTCGTGTGGGAATTGCTTCTACTATGTAATGTCAAACTTGGGAGGTGTCTATGTTTCTTTCATTGAATCGAACTTTCTCCTCATTCCAGATCCATTCAATCTAAATGCCTCCTTAGGTGACTACCCATACATCAAATATTATTTTGTATTTTTACCTTCACATGCCTCCACCATCACCATATTGTAGTTCCCCTTCTTCTCTTCCCATTTTTCTAACAAATTTGGGAAGTCTTCCATGACATGATCTACATTGTATAAATATCCATAGAGTGCATGTGGTTTGGTACAGAAGCACAACAATTGGCCTACTTCACCATAGTTAAATCAAGTAGGTGTCCTTCCTTCACCACGATCGTATCATATTTCTCTTCTCCATCCATATCCTCCTCTATTGACTCCTCGGTATCCTCCTTTGTCAAATCCACCACGGTATTCACCCTTCTATTCTTCTTGAATCTAGAAAGTGTTTGCAATTTTCTCTTGCATCAACTATAGCAACCAACAATTGTTCACATTGTGACCCATGGATTTTCAAAACTCATAAAATGGATTATGCATAGTCTTATAATACTTTTGTATTGTTGGAGAATGGGGAGGTATATGGCTCCATTTCCTACAAATCTCACACCATTCAGTATGTGGTTCTGTTAGGAATTCATTTGACACACCCATTGCTATGTAATTTCCCAATGTGGGACACTCATTTTTATGGTGACCTTCAGTGAGGAACATAGCACACCATACATTTTCATATAACACATTGGCCTTATCCATATCTTGTAGCTACATGGTGAGGTTTTCAAGTTGGTATTGTACTTGTTCCATCCCTACCAAAGTCTCGCCACGTGTGTATCTCTTAGATGCATTGCAATTTTCAAGGTATCCACTTGGGTTGTCACCTTCTATTGGGTGAGGGTAAATTGAATATGATACATGAGTCCAACAATAAAATATTCTCTATGTTGTACATCTTTTATTTGAAATTTCATCCTATCTAACAAAATATCAAACCGTTGGTTATAATCCCACATGGTCTCACCAGCTAATTGTTTGATCTCTTTGACTTATGTGATTCATTGTGATTCTATATTAGGTTTATGAAATTTCCTAAGAATATATCTCTTTATATCTATTAAGGGCCTCTCTTGTCCCATCAGTGCATTGGCCTTGTACTTCATGTACCATGTCGAAGCTCTATCTCTGAAGGTGGTCTCCAATTGCACAATTTTGGATGCCTCATCTGTGACTCTCTTCACAGATCATATAGATTCACACATGAACCAATGTTTCTCCACATCATCTCTTCTCATCCCATGAGACATCATAATAATTAGAATTAAATATTGGTTTGTCATACTTTATCTAGAACTATTTCTTCATGACCGACTACTTCTTGCTATAAAAACAAAATTATTAAAAAAACTACTTGGTGTTGGTGTTGATGCTCCTCTTTGCAAGGTATTGTTGACTTTGAATTCTTATTCACTCATATGTTCTCCTTCTCTTTCTTATCCTCAGTCTTCTTCTTCAAGGAGAGATCCAAAATAGATCCAAATCTCTATCTATACAATCCTACTCATAAATGATTGTAGATATTAACATTGTACAATATTTACTGCAAACAGATTTTAAGTAAAAGAACATAAAAGATACAATAGAAAATACACACATTACACAGATATTTTTCCCCTGGAAACCCAAACCGGAAAAATCAACATATTCTATAGTCATTCATCACATTACATTGTTTACAATAAAATATACATGTAGGAGCCAACGACATCCAAAACCCTAACCCAATGACCTGGATTAGTCAACAACCCTAATTCCTTAACCGTAAATAGAAAACCATCGAAAAAAACCATGTGCCGAAAAACCTCCCAACAATGGATTCAAAAATCGAGGAAAAAATAGGACACATTTCCTGACACTACTAATCGTGCATAGAATATAACACATACCCAACATTCTCCCACTTGTTTTTTTCTTTGCATACAGAGAGTTTACAGGGTTACATAGTCAACACTACAGGGAAGCAATGCCCATGGATCATCTACACCAAGAGAACTTATCAGTGCTCACAGAATTTGTTAATGAAGCTACAACATTATTCAAAGTGTCCGCTTTCATCAGCAACACTTTCTTTTCTTCAACCATGTCTCTCACAAAGTGATATTGAATATCAATATTCTTTGTCTTTGAATGATACGTTGGATTCTTCGCCAGAAAAATTGCACTCTAACTATCATAATATATCCTTACAGCTTGTTGTACCAACCCAATACCTGAACACAATCTTTGTAACCATACTGCTTCCTTACTTGCATGAGTGGTTTCCATGTATTCAGCTTCTGTAGTTGAAAGTGCCACTACAGCTTGTCTTTTTCTCATCCAAATGATTGCTCCTCCAAACAATTTAAACACATACCCTCTTGTAGATATCCTACGATCTATATCTCCAGCCCAATCTGCATCCAAAAAGCCATGTATATCCAAGACTATATTCAATCTTGGTCTTCCTTGGTAGCACAATCCATATCTAGCAGTGCCACGTAAATACCTAAAAACTCTTTTTATTGTTGTCCAATGCTCCTTTCTTGGTTTTGACATATACCTTCTCAAAACTCCCACTGCATATGTGATGTAGGAGCATCACTCCCAAGCCAGCCATGCACCAGCTTGCCAACCCAGCACAGTGCGTATTCAATGAAGAAGGAGAGGCGCAACCCTCTTGTTTCAAATTTATAAATTGAAATTTGTATTAAATGTTCGTAAGGCTGGTAGAGCCAAACCATGGCTTTGAGCAGACTCTAGTTAAAGAATTCATTTAATGGTTGTATGGTTGGGATCTATATCTGATTCGGAATAGACATCCCATTCAATGTGATTCAATGTAATTGAATAGAATAGTTAGCTTGGAGGGAAGAGCTCGAAGAGCCCCTGCATGAAAAAGATCCTTAGTATCTGTAGAGGGAGAATATAGTGCAGATAGAGAAGAGTCAAGAGATAGTAGAGATTTGAGAGAGTTAGAGTAGAGGAGATAAGGAGCCGAGACTTTGTCAAATTCTGAGCTCAAGAACACCTTGTAAAGGAGGCATTTCATATTAATATAAAGAGCAGATTTCCTGCATGAGTTTCTATGTTTCTTTATGTGTTTATGAACGTCTTTGTGTGTTCTTTATATGCTATAGATGTGAAATTGCAGGGACAGATAGGTTCTTCTATCTGTGGGTTCTTTGATTTTAGGTTTGGGGTTCTTTGAGGCTTCATGCCAAGAGGGTGTGACAGAACGTTACAGGTTCTGAAAACCAATGCATAGATGCACTCCTTAATTCTACGGAATTTGGGCAAGGACGTGTCAGGAGGGCGCACCAACTAAAGTCATTGACTAAGGAGGAAACCTCAAGGTTGTTATATACCTTGGAGGTGAATATTGTGCAGAGGAAGGTACAGAGAAGACAAAATTACTGAAGGTTCTGTAGAGCTCTGCCAGGAGGGCATTGAGCGTGTGTATTGAAGGCACAAGGAGAGAACTCTTGTTTGAGTTCAGAGGAGAAGACCAGAACCACAATGGGTTTTGTAGAGCTTTTCCAAGGAGGCATCAAGTAGGTGCAGATAGTGCACGGGAGAACTCTATTGTGATTTCAAGGGGAAACCAGAATCATGGAGGATTATGTGAGAGCTCTGCTAGGAGGGCATTGAGCAGGTGCCTGTGTGCACAAAGAGAACTCCTTTGAGTTCTGGAATAGAGAAGCGTCCAAGGAAGAGGACCTTCATAGGGTTTTTGAACACCATGCAGGCTTAGCAAAGAGTCCTTGAGCAGGAAGAGGCTAAGAGGGCACTTCCATCCCTTCAAAGAGAGATAGGGACAGAGGACAAAGACCTATGCAAGAAATGCACCGGGCCAACACCTGAGCCAAGGGTTGACAGACAGCCATCTGGAGGCTTTTCAAGCACAAGGAGTGTGCACAGATTAGATTTGGTTTCATGTTTGAAGCATAGGAGTAGAGACCCTTTTGAAGTCAGAGGAGAGCACAGAGAAGCTCAGAAGAGATAACACCTTCATGTGTAGAGACTCTGCAAGGCAGTGCAGAAGTCGAGAAACCTTTCAATGTTTCAAAGAGGAGAAGCTCAAGAGGAAAAGTTCCTTTGAGCACAGAGAAATAGCTACAAGGAGCACAGAGTTCATAGTTTGAGAAAGCTCAGGAGGAGTGGTGCTTTCACACACAGTCCCATAGCTGTAAGGAGGAGCAGAAAGGATAGGAAAACCCTTTGGAGGGTTTGAGTTTCAGGAAGCTCAAGAGGGTTAGTGGTTTCAAGAATGCCAATAGAAGCCAAAATCACAGGCTTCGAAGCAGGGGACAAAGGTCGAGGACTTTAATAATTGTAAAATCTTCCAATATGGGAAGAAGAGCACACAAGGGAGAAGCTATAGCTACTGTCAGATACTGCGTAGATCGTCGACAGTCGTCAGATCTGAGAAAAGGTGCGCGTGATTTAATCTCGCATATGAGTTGAGAGAAGACTTGTCAAAGTCCTGTAATAGAGGACACATCGGGATTTCGAAGTTCAAGGATCATAACATATAGGGGTCATGGAATTGCTGCCTCACGATCTTTTGATCCACGAAGTCCCGAAGGAATCGAGACCATCCATCACTTGGAGGATGCATGGTGGTAATCCGAGGACCCATTAGGGTTTCAGATATTGGGAGACAGAGAGGTAGGAGTTCAGGAGAGGAAGTCTCGACTCACGAAGTCCTGAAGACATCAAATTCGTCCATCTGCGGAGGACACGTGTCACGAGATCCTCATATTTTGGGGATTTGGGCATCGAAGAGTGGAATGGAGGAGTCTTTCGACTTCGCAACTTCGGAAGTCCCGAAGCGATTAGGGTCATCCATCTCTGGAGGATGTGTGGCAGTAATTGGGGAGCTACTGAGAGTTCAGATACTGGGAGTTACAAGGACCAGGAATCAATGTCATTGGGGTCAAAGTCCCGAAACACTGAGAGTATTGGGACCGTCCAACAGGAGGACACGCGGCGATGATCGAGGCATTGAAAAAAATCCCCGAAAAGATTATACCGAATTTCGGCATATCGGGTTTCGGGATTCCGGGACTCGAGGGGTAGAGTTTCATGGTCGACGTAACTCTCGGAATCGCAAAAGGTGAAACACCGAAAGGTGGGTCCCAGGAAAGTCGGCTAAAGAACACGTGGAAACGATTGAAGTTTCGGGGAAATCCCCGGAAAGGAGCATTTCGGTATTTCGAATACCGGGGAATGCAAAGGCAAGAGTTGGAACTCTTGACCCAGAAAACCCTGGAAGAATGTGAGTTGTTGGATGCAGGAGGATCACATCCGTTGATCTCCCTTTGATTTGGTACTTCGGTATTTCGGGTACCAGGAAGTCCAAGGAGCAAGGGTCAGGCAACCTTGCATCCCGGGATCGCAAAACACAAAATCTCGAAGGCATTGACGGGACATGGAGGAAGTCGGCATTTCAGCATACCAGGATTCAGGATTTCAGAATTTCTGAAGGCAAGGAGTCCATGCTCTTGGGTTAGAAAATCCTAAAGTCGCAAAAGTGAAACATATACTTGGAGCGGAACAGTGAAGACGAGGATTTCAGTTTTCGGCATACTGGGGATCCCATAGACAGAGAACCAGGAAACTTTGCATCGAAAGTCCCAAAGTTGTGAAACACGACACAACCTTTAGAGGAGAAAGAAGCTAAGGATTTTGGGATTTTGGCGATCAACATTTCGGCCATTCCGAATATAGAATCGGGACACTTGGCGTCGGAAGTCTTGAATTCACGAAGCAATGCGCCTTTGAAGGTAGGTTGTGGTCATGAGGAAGGTGGTCACATGGAACAAGGTTTGGCCAGGGGATAGACACCATTAAGGCCATTTCGGCATATTGGGTTTCGGAGGATCAAGGAGGCAGAGACTCTTGATAGCAGGACTCGCGGAGTCCTAAAATCTAAAATCCCATTTTTTTTCTAGAAAAGAGTCATGGTCTTGTTGGAGGCCGTGGGGAAGTTGAAGGACCTATGGATCAAATGATGAGCTTCCGATAGGGATCCGAAAGAGCCGCTTCAGCTCAAGGAATATTTGAATCAATCCTGTGAGTGGATCTCGGCCCGAGGGCTGCAGGTATGCATCAAAAGTGGTATCAAAGCTTGACTTTGTTTTTATATTGCAGGCAAAGGAAGCGAGAGGAGAAAGAGTACTCTGATACACATCAGTTTGGTATCATAGGAAGATAGAGCATTGAAACTTTGTAGTGATTGCTCGCAAGTACAAAACAGTCAAGAAGACAGTCGGGAGGACTGTAGGAGACACTAGAAGCACTCAACATTGCAGAGTGATAGTAGTAGGTTTGCCAGGAGGGCAGATAGAAGGCAGGAAAATGGCTACTGAAGGCTGGCCAGAGGACACATGGCAGTGATTGAAGTTTCGAGGAAATCCCTAGAAAGGAGCATTTCAGTATTTCGGATACCAGGGAATTCAAAGGCAAGAGTTGGAACTCTTGACCCAAAATACCTGGAAGAACGTGAGTCATTGGATGCGGGAGGATCACATCTGTTGATCTCCCTTTGATTTGGTATTTCAGTATTTCGGGTACCAAGAAGTCTAAGGAGCAAGGGTCGAGCAAACTTGCATCGCGGGATCGCGAAACATGAAATCCTGAAGGTGTTGAAGGGACATGGAGGAAGTCAGCATTTCGGCATACCGGGATTCGAGATTTTAGAATTCCTGAAGGCAAGGAGTCTGTGCTCTTGGGTTATAAAATCCTGAAGTCACAAAAGCGCAACGTATCCTTGGAGTGGAACAATGAAGGTGGGGATTTCAGGTTTCGGCATACTGAGGATCCCAGAGATAGAGAACCAGGCAACTTTGCATCGGAAGTCTCAAAGTCATGAAATGAGACACAACCTTTGGAGGAGAAAGCAGCTAAGGATTTCAGGATTTTGGGGATCATCATTTCATCCATTCCGAAGACAGAATCGGGATGCTTGGCATCGGAAGTCCTGAAGTCGCGAAGCGACGCGCCTTTGGAGGTAGGTTGTGGTCACGAGGAAGGTGGTCACATGGAACAGGGTTTGTTTAGGGGCTAACCACCATTAAGGCCATTTCGGCATATCAAGTTTAGGAGGATCGAGGAGGCAGAGACTCTTGACAACAGGACTCATGAAGTCCTGAAATATGAAATCCCTTTATTTTTTGGGAAAAGAGTCACGGTCATGTTGAAGGTTTTGGGGAAGTTGAACGACCTGTGGATCAAATGACAAGGTTCCAATAGGGATTCAAAAGAGAAACTTTGGCTCAAGGAAGATTTTAATCGATCCTGTGAGTGGATCTTGGCCCGAGGGCTGTAGGTCTACGTCAATATGCAATGTTCGGTCTAGTACAGACCATTTCATACATCAAACTACCAACTGCACTCACATATGGAACACGATACATGTCCTCCTCCTCTTCTTGTGTCTTGGGACACTAATCCATAGATAAATTTACACCAACAAGAATAGGAACCTTTATCGGTTTGCATTCCTTCATATTAAACCTCTGCAAAATTGTCTCGACATATTTTCTCTGATTTAACCATAGTTTCCTCTTTTTCCAATATCTTTTAATTTCCATGCCCAAAATGAAATTTGAAACATCAAGATCCTTCATGTCACATTTAGAGGACAACTGAGTTTTCACATCCTGGATAATCTCCTTGTTGTTTCCTATCAACAACATGTCATCCACATACAAGACCAAATAAATAAAATGATCACCAATTAATTTAAAATACACACATTGATCCTCTTTTCTTCTTATGAAGCCAAGTCCCATCATATAAGTATAAAAAAAATTATACCACATCCTTGGTGATTGTTTTAAACCATACAAGGACTTTTCCAGCTTGCATATCAGCTCCTTATTTCCCTTCACAGCAAAACCTTATGGCTACTTCATATACATTTCTTCTTCCATATCCCCATGTAGGAATGTTGTCTTCACATCCATTTGTTCTACTTCAAAATCAAATGAAGCATCAATAGATAACAAAAATATTATAGAATTTAACTTGGCAACGGGAGAAAAAATCTCACCAAAATCAATTCCCTCAACCTAGGAATAACCCTTTTCTACTAACTGAGCTTTTTATTTCTCCACTTTGCCTTTTGCATTCAGCTTTTTTTTAAATACGCATTTGCTTCCAATGGGATTTATTCCAGTCAGAAAATACACTAGATCCCAATCTTCATTCTTATCCAAAGCTACCATTTCTTCATCCATGGCCTTTTTTTAAAGCTTTCCATCCTCTGAATTCACTGCCTCCCTGACAGTTCTAGGGTCATCATCAGTATCATCATATAATTTGAATGGAAATTAGATGGAGTATATATTTTCGGTATCCTTCTTTCTCAAATCGATCTCTTCAATAATGGAGTATGAGGATCTTCTTCTTCTGATTCATGTTCTTCTGTAGAGTCTAATTCATCATCCTTTAAATCCAACTCTATTTTATCTGGTTCTTCCTTACTTGGTAGGACTCCCTATTTAACGACATCCTTCATTTCTCTAAATACCACATCTTGGCTATACACAACCTTATTAGTTTATTGGTTCCAAAGCTTATAACCTTTGAGACCATCTTTATACCCAATAAAGATACACTTTTCATCCTTCTTATCTAGCTTAACATGTTTTCCTTTGGACCATGAACATAAGCCTCACAGCCAAATACCTCGAGATGTGTGAGAGAAGGTTTATTACCAGTCCATACCTCTTGTGGAATCTTATCATCCAATGCTGATGAGGGTGATCTATTAACCATGTAATAAGCAGTACCCACTGCCTCTACCCATAATTTTTTCCCTAACCCGACACCGCTAAGCATGCACCTTGATTTTTCCATCAATTTCTTGTTCATCCTTTCTGCAACTCCATTCCGTCGAGGTGTATATGGAGTATTACTATGCCTTTCTATACCGCACTTCTTACATAATTCTTCAAATTCATTCCTGCAAAACTCTCCACCATTATCTATCCTTAGCACCTTAATTCTTTTCTTTGTTTGATTCTCAACAAGATCCTTAAAATATTTAAACATGCCAAAGACTTCAGATTTCTTCCTAAGGAAATATATCCAAGTATTCCTCGAGAATTCATCTATAAATGAGACATAGTAAAAATATTTTCCCAATGATGGGACCAACACAGGTCCAAAAACATCAATGTGAACTAGCTGTAAAATTCCTTTTGCCCTCATTGCACAAGAGGGGAATCCTACCCGATTATGCTTTCCATATACACAATGTTCACAGAAATCAAAATCTAGAGAGAATTTAGACATACCTTCAACTATACCTTCACTGTTTAGTAGTTGAATACCCTTCTCTCTAATATGCCCCAGTATTTGATGCCACAACATGACCTTTTCTCCAGATACTATAGGACTTCTTTATTATTCAACTCCAATATCAAGAACAATGGAACTATTACACCCATCACCAATAGTGCTTCCTTGCACCTTATACAGGGTTCAAAACTGAACTCCCTTCAACAACACCATTTCTCCTCAAACCATCCTACAGGTTTCCTTTTCAAATATTGTTTTTAACCCTGCATCATCCATTTTTCTTACAAAATTCAAATTACTTGCCAAACCTTGAATGTGAAGAACACCAAGCAATGTTATAATCCTTCCATATATGAGCCTCAACTTGAATTTTCTTCTTCATATGATTTTGGTTGTCGAATCATCACCTAGGAAAACATTACCCCCATCATACCTTTCATATTCACAGAACCACTCCCTGTGGGGAGTCATATGAAATGATACACCTGATTCAACCAAACATGCCTCGTGATCTACATGTGTGCTTGAAGAAGCCAAGTACACATCCCCCCCTTCTTCCTTGGAGGTATTTTCTTCTATAGAAGGAGATTCTTCAGATCCCTTTTTTTCTCAACTTTTGATCTATACTGCTTCTTGTAGTTCCCTTCTTTTCCACATCTCCAACATACCTTTACAAACTTTCTAGGAGATTTAGATATACCCTTAAACTTAGATATCCCACTTGAGAAATTAGATCTATTTATTTCCTGGGAGCATCCTCTTGCAAATAATGTGTATGTGCTATATCCTTCCATGTTCTTTCATCTCATTTCCTCCGACAAAAAGGATGAGACCACTTCACCAAACTTCAATTCAGTTGTATTACTACCTATGGCCACAACTAAACTATCCCACAAGTCTGGTAAAGAACACAATAAAATGATACACGTATCTTCATATGAAATTTTAATCTCAACAGATACTAACTGACTTACCATAGTATTGAAGGCATTCAAATGATCTTCCATCGAGTCTCCATCTCTCATCCTTGGATTATATAGCTTCTTTCTTAGGAATAGTTTATTTACTAGTTACTTCCACAACTTATCCCATAAATCATTGGTTGCAGCTTCCTTTGACACATTCAGTAATACTGAATCTGAAAGACACAGTCGTATTATTCTCTTCACCTTCTGATCCAAATTTTTCTAGCCATCTACTAAATTTCATGTAGGTGTAGTACCTAGAAACACTATGATCCACTGATATATCTCCACCAACATATCTTCCATCTTGATCTTCCATAGCTCAAATATTTTCACATTAAACTTCTCGATCTCCATTTTCAAATTGCTCGCCATTTCTTTTCACCTGAAAAATCAATACCACATATCTCCCACTGTAACAAGGCTTATCACAGTCTCGAGCCAAAACCTTGACCACAAAGGTGTCCCCCTAAATCCATCAAAGCTATGATACTAAATTTAGATATTAACCTTGTACAATATTTACTGCAAACAAGTTTTTAGTAAAAAAACAGAAAATATACAATGGAAAATACACAAATTACACAGATATTTTTCCCCTGGAAACCCAAACTGGGAAAACCAGCATATTCTATATTCATTCATCATGTTACATTGTTTACAATACAATATACATATAGGAGCTAGAGACATACAAAACCCTAACCCAATGACCTGGATTAGTCAACAACCCTAATTTCTTAACCATAAATAGAAAACCATCGGCAAAAACCATGTGCCAAAAAACATCCCAACAATGGACACGAAAATCGAGGAAAAAATGCGACATGTTTCCCAAGGAAAAAAAAATCTCGGGGGTGTTTCCCTTGCACCCCCACCCCTCCCTCAAATCCAACAATTCTACTAATTGTGCATAGAATATAACACATACCCAACAATGTTAATGCCTATGCACCTTCTTAGAGGGCTACATCATTGTCTTTTTGTAACGTCCCCGAGCACTCAGGTCGAGCCAGGATACACGAGAGAACTTTTTCTTTCTCTCTACAGAACATGTTGTAACATACCCAGCATCCAACTGAGTTATGCCACATAAATTTTTTGAACTGCATGAAATTAAAATATATACACAGAGAACTCTTGTGGAAATATATATAAAAAATGTAAATAGACAAATACATCTGTAAATGCACAGATTCACACTGAAATAAAAGTACATGTATGGATGCAGCATATATAGGAAATACACATAAACATATAGATAGTTATAACCACACATAGGATAAACCCATAAAAATAACACGTAAATAATAATGCAGCATGTAAATTTATCACACAATTGACACTTATCTTGGTAAGAATATCACCAACTGCGTGCATACCTTCCACGAACCTCCCATCCTTATACCACACTACTCATCACTCTTAGAAGTGAGCCACCCCTAAGCTGGGACGAAAATCCACCCGGGTAAATGGATTCCTAACCAGGCTAATGGCTCATGGACAATAGGAAAGACTCTGTCACAGGTGCCAACTCAATACAACAGCCTACAGTCTCTTATTCCCCACATGCCTGTCCCACCCAGGAAGTGTGCCCCTTCTCGACTTGTTGGCATAGGGGTAAACCCGAGGTTCAACTCTAACAGCGCACCAACAAGCCCTAACTACTGGCCCTTTCGGCAACACCTAAGGATCAGATGCAGTCTCACCTGAAGTAGCAATAGGGGGTTGCAGGACACAGGTGTCTACAACTAGAGTAAATGCAAGTGGATTCAAAGGAACAACACACAGAGATCTAGTTATTCTTTATCTCCTTTAAGCCTACTATGTGAAATATATCTTAGATCTAACACAATGATGCAATAACAGAATAACAGAAAGCAAAAGAATGTAGCATCAATCACACAGAACAACAAGATATACATGGTTCACCCTCTCCCTAGGGCTACGTCCACAAAACTGCATTTCTTGATATTATATGAAAACATACAGTTCTATCTGCGCACTTAGCTTCCATATCTCTCTCTCTTTACTGCTTCTCTATCTCCCCTCCCTGAGTACCCAACTGCAAGGTTGATCTTCGCAACCAACTAAAGATCTTACAATACAAGAATGCTCTCACACAAAAAACTACTTCCTCTCATAATAGTAATCACCCAATATCAATAATGGCAACTAACAATGAACAACCTCGAATGAACGATAATGAACAACCAACTTTTGTGAGGGAAATCCCCTTACGGACTAGCAAATAGGGTTATCTTATGCATGCGGATATGACCAAAAGAAATATACTTTCTACTTTCATCCCCAGACTTAATACGCCATTCCTTTTCAGCAAATACATGGTTTAGACTAACATACCTTGTTCCGGATGTTCTATGTCGATCCTTCTTCCCGCTTGATCACTTGTTAGCAGTCCTCCTTTCAAATCTGACCTGTACGCAAAACAAGCAACAAACTACACATGCATTTTACCTATGGACTAATGGGTTAGAGATTCAAACATATATTTACTGTATTATGAAGAACTCATAAAGTGGGATGGGAAAAGCATTTCTTTATTACTTTAAATGAATCAACTTACAAATGTCAAGACCGGCCACTGCTCCATGAATCCTGATCCTGGGCTCCTCTTCAAATGTACTCCAACTTCTTTTCTTTGTATCTCTTCTTGCACAAGGATGGCTAAAGGGTTGGGAGAATGGGAATATGAAATTGGGCAGAGTTTCTTTGCTATATTTTTTCTCTTCTAAATGGGACCCCTACCCCTTCTTTTATAGGCTAGAAGGAGCTAGGTATTTGGAGGAACCCTTGGCCATGGATGGTCGGGAGTTTCAGTTAACTCACCCAAAGTTGTGTGTTCCATCGGCAACTTTCCTTTTTTCGTTCTTTTGTCGGTCCACGTGGGATATTTTAGGTCAGCTAGCATGTACACACATTCAGTAATGGAGTAGGGCACATGGGCCCTTATAAAAGAGGTTTTTTGAAGAGTTGTTCAGCAGTGCTTTGGCAAAGAAGGGATCTGAGATGGCCCGATGCCAGGTAAGAATGTATGGTGCAACTTAGGGTTATAACAGATGCCCCCTAATGTGTGAGGTTAGAAGAACATCTGATGGCCGAAATACATTACCAATCTTCACTGATGTGTTGAACGATTGAGCCCAAGGATAAGGAATCAGGAGGCACCGTCTGCAAAATAACAAATGTCTCACCGAGGTGGCCATACCCATGCTTGAGATAAAATAGAATCATGGCTACCAATCAAATACACTGTAGATCCATGTCATATAACTATATAAAGAGTAGCCGCGAACAATACACAATGGAGCTACATCTCGAAATCAAAAAGATATACATGTAGAGTATTCATCTTCTAGAAGATGATACGGCCTAATGGCTGGAGATGAGGTCTTCAGAGCTCGAGCAACTACTTAAAAATCTTCAAAACTCGGGTAGGAGTGTAATATGAGTGTACGAATGCACTACCCAGAGGTCTTTGATGGCTCGTCGGTCATGGACTTGATGATCAGACTGAAGGCTTCATTGATTTCGAACAAGGACTTGATTAGACATTCAGGATGGTTGGGTATGAGGGAAAGAGACAATTTACAGAGGGGTCGACTCAGGCTTGGTAGAAACTTCCCTTGGACAACAGCATGACATATGATGAGACTTAGGCAGCATGGCATTAATCATAAGTTTATGAAGCAGGAGGCAACGCAAACTCTCCATATGTTTGGAAAAATAACCAAACGGAGGAGGACACAACTCTATGTAGACAGATGATCTTCCTAAGGTCATACTACATCCCATAGTTTGATGAAAAAATGGACAGATGTGATTTATCCAAGGGCGACTCATTATGCTGCCAATAAAGAAAATACTTTTCCCTTCCTCTTTTTGGGGTATATTTGATTTTTTTGTCTTTTTCAATAATTTTGGAAAAAGAATAAAGGAATGTTACGTTACAATGGAGGAATGAATGTTGCAAACATACAAGTTCAAGGCACTAGGACAAGACTGATGTTCAAAATAATGATACTCGAGAAAAATCCTCTGGGGGCCAAGGGTGTTAAAATGCAGAAGAAAATTGTTATAAGGCTGGCATATAAGATATGAAAACGCAGTTAACAAAACACGCAATGGTAACGTCCTTCGATGTAAGTTTAACGAGCCCAGAGAAGGTAAGCTCGGTGGTTTTTCATATTTAGAGAGTCTGAAAAAACATAAAAGGAGACTCCATTGGGGTACCTTTTTCGAAGATATTCTAGTCGGTTCAAAAAAGGGGTAAACTAGAACCGACAAGACGTCTATTCAAAAACCATTTTAGTGAGTGTGATAAGGACAAGATCACTAGGCCATTTTTTCATTTTTAAGAAGTCTGAAAAAAGCTTAACTATGGACTCCATCGGAAATGTTCTTCTGGACCATTTTAACAAGTGTGAAAGAATAAGGTCATTCGGTGATCTTTTCAATTTTAGGGAGTTTGAAAAGAGCTTAACTATGGACTCCGTGTGGGTTCCTTTTTCGTAAATTTAGTCCCTCGGGCCCGAAAAAGGGGTAAAATTATACCTGAGAGTACTCTTCCAGAGAAATGAAGTTCCATAGAGTATACCTTTTTTTGTACAGTTGATCGTATGAACTGAAAAAGGGGTAAACTATCACCGGACAGACGTGACTTAAAATTTTAGTTTAATGAGCATGAAAGGCCACAAGATCGCTCGGTAATATTTTCATGTTTAGAGGGTCTGAAAAGGGCTTAAAAGAATACCCGTTATTTTTGGGGAGTCCTGAGGAGGAGGTAAAGAGCGAAGATGAATCATGCAAATGAGGCTCAAGCTCATATTCAGGAAAAACTACAAGGACTCTCGAGCCTACCATGTTTTAGAGACAACATGGATACCATAATGCAACCAGGATCTACCTAGGGCATCCATGTTCCAGTAAGCTCTACCACCAAGTTGCGACACTTCTAAAGCAATTATGATGGTTATGTGGCAAAACCTGATGAGATCGATCCTATGGCAAAGGAAAAATACAATGAGATACAAAAGTCATGGTAGAAACCTAACCTATATGCTCAAGTTGAACATCAAAAAAAATTTCCATGGACCGTCGAAAATTACTCAAAACTCAAAAAAAAAACTATCCCAATACTCGATCAAATCCCTCCTATGTAACTCTTGAATCACTCTAAATGGTTTTGTGTATAAATAAAATGATAAGGGAGGCCAAAAAAATGATAAAAAGAGGCCAAAAAGTCTATAAATAGAAGCTGGTGGCTCATTATCACCATTGTTGATTTGGAAATTGACTCTAGAGCCAAAAGACCCCCTTTGTCAAAAGCGGTGATTCCAGGAGCTACAGTGGACGAAACGAACTTCTGTCTGGACCAAGTAAGTAGAAACTCCCTTATATTGCATTTTATGTCTTTATTTTTGCATTGGGAAACATTTTTTAGGGGGGCGTCGACCTTTAGAAAGTCGGCCCTAGGTCCACGCGAGATATCTTTGGACAGGCCGCGTGTACATTCAAGCAGAGTAAACTCTGCATGCATGTACATGTGATTGTCACCATTACAACATGCATGGACCCCTTATGGAATGAAAAAGGCATAAAAAGTAAGGGTTAACCCTCCTGAACCTTGGTGTTTTGCAAGATGTATGTCCATTGGAGAGAAAGAGAGCATGAAGAGGTGAATGAGTTGGTCAAGGAAGACCCCAATGCTATGGCTACTTTGATGGAGAGTGGGTTGCTCAAGTTTTTTCTATGTCCTTTCATGTGGGCACAACCTAGGCCACTGAATGCCTTGGTTGACTACTGGCATATGGATGCAGAGGCATTCATGTTAGAGGGGTAGTCACTGGTGCCCACGGTCGATGAAATTTACTTTTCGACTGGCCTCTCCAGGAGAGGGGAACCATTCAACTTCTAGACTTTTCCTGTGGGGCCGCATAACATAGCAGAATTGATAGGTCTATATTGTGCAGCTGATATAGACCACTTGATCACGCAGGTGCCCATAAGCAAGATCACTAACCTATCGCTATAGGCGATAGTATTTCTTATCGGTTCAATTATTAGTTCTGCGGCTCTACATCAGGCATCCTGTGCACAGATGAACTGTGTAGTCCAGTGCTTAAATGCACAAGTTTTTTATTGGAGTACCACATTACTTGAGTGTATTAAAATACAGCTAACAGATTGTCGTTTTCAGACACATAGTAACTTCGGGTTCGGGACCATTCTGTGTTTGTTCTTTTTTGAGAGAGTTTTGAGTTTTAGTCCTTGAGTAGTGGTACGAGGACATCAGGGCTCTCTTCCTACTGTGTGTAGATGGGCAGTATTACTACCGCGACAGGGTGGCAGAAGGATCAATGAGTCCTTCGATGATGACTTCTTTGCGTGGTTTTCATGACAAATCTTGGTTATAGAGGATTACCCCTATGTCAAGATTGATTTTTCGAGAGACCCTGAGATACCAATACCTCCTGGTGAGGAGCGAGGGGAGATGGGTAAGTCTCCACCTTTGTAGTTTTTTTGTTGTATATGTAATTTTTATGTTGTTTTGTTATATATATCATTTTTTTGTTATGCCAGAGTATTTGATGGATATGTGTACATTGTGTGCAGATGTGGGACCAGTGTGATCCGCTAACTATGTGAGGAACAGGCGTCGTCCTCAGCCAGGGACCGCACCTGCCACCGCACGGGGACCAACAGTAGCAGGAGATATTCTAGTCGGGGATGCTGAGAGGGTATTAAGACGAGTCGAGCGTAACTTTACTGTGCTCACTCGCACGGTCCCGATGGCAGATATTGAGGACCTGCCACCATCTATGCAGCCTCATGTAGTGGTGGCACCACGGACATGGGTCTGATTGTTTCAGCGTTTAGCCAACGTTGTGGACCAGTATAATAGGGCCCATAGGCCCTGACTTTAGCTAGACATTTTGACATGCCACGAGCACTACTTGTATATATTTTTTGAGGGCATAAGCCCTGTGACTCGTTATCGGTTATATTTTCGAGGCACTTGCATCCATCTATGTACTTTGGTTACTTTATGATATTATATATGGTTTTTTTGTCTTTTGTGTCTTATGGATCATGTGTGAAAAAAATGTATTTAGATGCTTATGTTAATTTTCTTTCATATGTGTGCAAGATGCCAATCTAAAATTTGATTAGCTAGAGTATCTGTAACTTGGTTTAATCTCCTAGGAACATGAAAATGCATAATATAATCAAAGTTTCATTCTAAGAGACGTACCCTAAGGAATCGTCGGTGTAAAGTTGGATCATGAACCTGGTACACTCTTTTTAACTGAGACACAACCAATTGAGCATAGATATAGAATTGGAGATGAGAGATACCCAATGACAAAGCGTCACGAAGAAACTCAATAACTGCACTATACTCGACAACATTATTTGTGGTGTCACCTAAGCTTATACCTCCGGAAGATAATAAATGGCCTTGAGTTGTAAAGATTACCCAAGCTGTGGAGGAAAGCCTCTAAGTGTGCTGACTAGCACCATCTGCATACCCAACAAACACCTCGGAATCACTTGACATCTTCCACAGTGATGAAAGATAGTATCAATGAAACGTACATAATACTAAAAGAAACTAAAAAGTAATAGTACAAAGACTATACATATGTTACAAAAAGTTACCCACAGTGACCTGCCTATGAGTAATACTTCTTGAGGTAGATCCCATTTCAAAGCTCCACCAAAGCATTCCCTTCAAAATCAACCAGACGATAAGCACCCTTTTTTAAAACCTCTTTTATGATGAAAGGTCCGAACCACATGGGTTTGAATTTTCCTGCCCCCAAGGGGTCCTTATCTTGGTCATAGACCAGGACAAGGTCGCCTTCAAAGAAAATCTGAGGATGAACAGACCTATCATACTGACACTTGACCTTATGTTTGTGAGCCTCGTTGGCCAAGGCCGCATCATGATGCTTCTCATTGAGCTGCTCAAGGTATACTAACCATTCTACAAGTGGAGAAGTGTCTGGAAATAATTGTACTGCCAATTTTAGATACGTGATCTGACATTTGATGGGAAAGACTACCTGTAGCCCGTAAACGAGTTGAAAAGGTGAGAAACTGGTTGCAGTCTTAATAGATGTTCGGTAATCCCATAATGTTGAGTATAACATCAAATGCCAATTTGACTTGGCTAAGTTGATAGTTCGTTGTAGAATGGTCTTAAGAGTTTTGTTTATGGCTTCCACCTGTCCATTTGCTTGGGGGTAGTAGGGTGATGAATATTCTTGTCGTAACCCAAGATTTGATGTTAGCTCAGTCATCATCTAGTTCTAAAAGTGACTGCCATGGTCAGTGACAATCTCCCTCGGGACGTCGAACCTTGTTATTATCTGATTGAATAAAAAGAGAGTTGCAGTCTCTCCATCATCTTTAAATGGTTGCATAGCTTTGACCCACTTTGTGAAGTATTCTACAGCTATGATGATATAGAAGTGCCCCCTTGCTAAAGGAGGGTTGCAAGTAGTGTAATCAATCCCCCACTTGGTAAAGGGACCAATTGTGATGATAGGAAACATGGGAGCGGGATGTGCCCTCATCTTCCAAGAGAAGATTTGGCACAGATGGAATTTCTTGACCGATTCGATACAATCTTTGATAAGTGTCAGCCAGAAGTAACCTGCTCATAGAATCTTTTGGGTTATTTCCAACCTAGAAAAATGACGGCCACAAGCTCTGGTATGGAAATCATTAAGCATGATAATTGCTTCCTCATGACTGAGACATCGATGTAGGATGCAGTCTACACCTCTCTGATACAATGTATCATTGATTATGAGATAATTCTTAGTCTGATGGCATATGCGTTGACGCTCATCACAAGAATCAATGGTGGGGCACTTCAAAGTCTGGAGATAGATAAGAATATCTCCATACCAGGGATCTGAATATTTGATCAAAAACAGAGCTCCCCGGATAGGCAATTATTCAGGCACAACGTCACCTGACTCAACCGAAAGTTCTGAAATAAGTTCTGCGAAGACCAGTGACTTTTTGGAATTTGTTGAAATGAAGTCTAAGTCAAACTTCTGGAGGATGACTATCCATCTACTAATTTTTCTGCCTATTACCCATCGTTTCAACATGTACTAGAATGGATTCATGACAGCAATGATGGCGGTCTTGCGAAACAAAACATAATGAAAGAACCATTGAACAGCATGAACTGTTGCCAATGCAAGTTTTTCGATATGAGAATAATTGAGTTCCGTTCCTACGAGGCCTCATCTCAGGTAATAGATGACATATTCTGAGAACAAGTCATCTTTCTGAACCAAGACCATGCCAATGGTTGACTCTGCTGCAGCCAAATATAATAGGAAATCCCTGTTATAGTTAGGTGGTTGGAGCAGAGGGGCGGTTGTGAGGGCATGTTTCAATGTGTCGAAAGAGCATTGAGAAGAATCATCCCAGTAAAAGGGAACGTCTTTCTTCAGTAAGCGCATAAAGCCCTTGGTGATCTCGACATAGTTGGATATGGAGCGTCGTAAAAATTTCACCTTGCCTTGTAGACTCTAAAGTTGAAGGATTGTGTGTGGGGGGGGCAACTGAATTATTTCCTCCACCTTGAGAGGACCGACCATGATCCCTGTTGTTGATACGATGAAACCTAACAACCATCTCGACGTTATGCAGAAGCTACAGTTGTTTGGATTCAAGCGAATCCAAAAGTAGTGACAACGTTCGAAGATAAGTCAGAGGTGTGTGGGATGATCCGTTCTCTTACGAGATCGCGATGATAAATCATCTAGATAGGCCTCGACTATATGCTTGAGGTCATGGAAAGAAAAAGACATGGCCCACTGAAAGGTGGCTCTAGCATTTTTTTGACCAAAAGGCATCTTACGATATGCGAATGTACCCCATGGACAAATGAATGTCATTTTGTGTTGGTCTTCGGGTTTGATTTGGATTTGATTATATCCCGAAAAACCCTCCATGAAAGAAAAGGCTTCAAAACCCACACATTCATCAATGATCTGGTCGATGAAAGGTGTGGGAAAATTATCTTTGGGATAGGCCTTATTCAAATAATGAAGGTCAGTACATACATGAATCGTTCCTTGTTTTTTATTGACCGGCACGAGGTTTGACACCCATTGGGTCAAATGGATAGGATAGATAAACCTGTCTTTTAGCAATTTCTCAACCTCAACCTTAATGGATGCTTATTTCTTAGGATTAACTAGACGAAGCTTCTGCCAAACAAGCCTGGCATTAGGATACGTTGTGATTTCATGTTCAACTATTTTTGGATCGATACCTGGAATTTCCTCATAAGACCAAGAAAAAATGTCATGGAATTCTTTGAAAAGATCTGTATAGATTTGAATCTCTTTAGGGGAGCAATCCACTATGACGAAGACATTCTCCACGACGTCAGGGTTTCGGGAGATATTGATCGGTAAGGTTTTAGTGATAGTTTCCATATTACCCTCATCATAAACCTCATGTGTAGCTAAGGGATTAATAGGACAAGACTGATCTTCCATCATAGTCACAGTGAATTCTCCCACTTCAATTCGGCTTAACTCTGGGAGGAAGTGTGATCTGTGATGAAAATCTTCCTAGGGTTTATCCAGAATAGTCATTGCTTCAATTATTGCTTCATCAGAGGGCAAGACTAAGTCTAATGAATCGGTGTGAGCGAGAGAACCCTGAGACCAAATAAGCTCTAGAAGTGGATCTAACTCTTGTGCAGGATCTGGATCAGTGTGGGCTGAAGTTTGTTGGACTAAAGAGTATGCTATTTCAGCTGCAGACAAGGGCATGGAAATGCCCAGGATCCCTGTCCCATCCATCATGGTCGATGGGGAAGGAAGTATCCACGGATCGTCAAAGTAATTTGTGTGAAATGACGAAACTTAAAAAATATCAACCTTATGGCGATTGGATAAAATTGATATCACCTTGAGGGGGCAGGTAATTGAAGGTACCCATCAAAGATGAGAACAAACCAACCCCTATGTTGACGACACCTAGTTGAGGATTATCAATCATTAGGACTGTGGATGTTTGCACCCAATTCGTCACTAAGTGAGCAAATCAAGAGTGCTTACATGCCCAATTGGGCTCTGCTAGGCATGACAGCTGTAAAAGGAAAGGGTTAGAGAAATAAAACAAAGATAATAAACAATAATTAAACTAAAACAAATAAAAACTATGAGCACATAAAACAAATGAAAAATAAGTACAAATGGACCAATATCACCAATGTATAAGCTGATCTATTGATGAAATCCAAAGGCATAAAGAAGAAAGGGGACTTGGGTCCCTTCTTTCTCCAATGGAAGGCTCTTGAGGCCCTCACAAACTTGCTTCCCTTGCAAAGAAAAGATGAAAATGTGGGTGAAAGAACTCCAAGCTTATCCACTCAAGTGAGAGGTGGAAATCCCTATGAAATGCAGCTTGTGATGTTTATTTCCAATGAATGAGTCCTTAGCAATCTCAGCAGCATAACAATACAAAGAATTCCTTGAGAAAGTGATGGTTATTCATGGCTTTTTATAGCCTAGCATGGGGTGTTTATGTGACCTCTTTGGAGTGTGAAAAGGGGCACTTTAGGGCTCAATTAGGTCTTTGACCAGCCCCCCATGCGGATTGAGTTCGGATTTGGTGTCAAATCGACTTGGGAGCTGATCCATTAGTGGTTGGGAGGCCGACCAATTTCAATAAATGTGTCGTTTAGCAGGTGTGTGGGTTTTTTTCCCAACAGATGCACATCATGCGCGCATGCGCGCATTGTACGTTGATGTTATGTGCATATGCATGTGCACCCCAATTCTATAAAGCGCCCTTCAATTTTGTTCATTTTGTATAGTTTTTTGACCCTTTTTCCATGTTGTGGATTAATCCTGTGCCATGAATGACTTCAGTCCTGTGTTGACGATGCGGAGTTCTTGTCGCCATGTGTGGACAAAATTTCAGTGATAACAGATGCCCCCTGATGGATGAGGTTAGGAGCATACGTATAGCCGAAATCCATCAATGTTTCTTTTACTGAGAATGGTGGTGTAAGGGAGAGCAAGAGTGGGACCGTGTAGAGCGATCCATTGGAGAAGAAAGGAACCTGTAGAACCCGACCTTCTACAAGGTACGTAACAATATACAATTGTGTACAAACGAGGCAGGCATGCCCCATGCTCGTATGATGTAACTCTGAAAGAAGATGACGGAAATGTTGGTGTAGACAACTGCAATGCCCTCGGGGGCGGAATGATAAAGGAAGAAGACAATTCTGCAAAGGAACATACTCTGAACCATAGGTAATGGTCACGGAAATAAACAGCGACGGTGATGTGGGCATTGGTGGCTCTACCAAGTTCAGAGGTCTTCGGCAACTGATAATAAAAACTGCAATAGTTGCAAAGTAAGACCCACCGCAACATGAAAAAGTGTTGGCATCGAATGTTATGGGGGTCAACGACATCAGGGAGAAATGATGTTTCCCCCTGTGTCATCTGAGATGTCTCATTAAATGGCAAATGAGAATCAAGATACTGTCGCCCTTCTGGAAAATTGTGCTGATGTCGACAAAAAAAGGGGGACGTAACTCCCAAAAGAAAAGGGCTTCATGGAATCTACTGTGGTGAGGAAGGGATAGAGGTACATGGACAAAGTCAAGAAGTGGGAAGACTCAAGACTGCCCTTGGTTGGAGAATGTATGAGACAAACAGTGGTCACAACTGTGTGACAAGGTCGAGTGTCAGGGGGATGCCAAGACCGAGGATAAGTTGTGCCAGAGGCGAGACAAGGTGAACCAATTCAGAGGGTATAGGTAAGTGATCTATGTAGTACTCTGAAGATATAGACGATGTCGGTGATTGTAAATGAGAAATAATGCTCCAACCAAGGGTGACATAGGTTGCGTGTGGCCAAAAGGAAGGCAGGTCGCCAACAGTGACGACAAAAGAAAACAACTGGAAATAAAGGCGTTTGTACAATACATAATGAATAATTGGGGGAAAGATGTACAAATATAGAAACGGGTGCCCCAGGGAGGGCAGAAATTTCTTGGAAAACTGATGAAGGGTGGGGGCCCCATTGGTGAGTTTCTGTATGAGGTAGGTGAAATGAAGAGAGGTTCGCAGATGGGCAAACTGATGGTGGATGAAATGGTGGGTTCATGATCCTGCGGGGGTGCAGGTGAAAAAGAACATAACCATAAAGCGATGTGTTGGGAGTCCATATGGGAAGCTAGCAAAATGAGGAGAAGAAGTATGTGGTTGATCTGCAACATGATGAAAGACTACCAGGACTCCCAGCCCTAAAGGGTAATGAAGAATAGCATGAGTGTCAAAAGTGCCAAAAGGTGCTATCAATGGGACAACTCATGTGGGTGAGAATGCTACCGGGTTACAGTACTGTAGATGCAACTGGAGCTGTGAGTACTGCAGAGCTGGGAATGGGTATCCTAAAGGCTAATATCATAGGGTGTGACTAGAAATGAAAATGCAATACAGCGGGAGAGACTACATGCCAGTGCTGAGTATATACCTGAAGGAATGATGCGGAGAGATGAGGAGCGAGTACCTGCACATGGAACAACCAAATACCCAAAGTGAACAATATCTGAAGATAATAGCAAATATGAACATGTATTAGATAAATGTGACAATGCGCGTGCGTACCTGACCATGGTACGAAAAAAGGGCGCCCCGGGGGCTCAAGATTAAAAGTGGCCCAGGGATAGCTGTGATGTAGGTGGTGGGATTCTGATCCCGTGGTTGAAGACGGCTCGAAAAACGGACGCCGTGGGTTCCCGGAATGGTGAGTGGAAGTTGGGCAAAAGGCCTACATATAGCTGTAGGGCCCACATTGCCACCTCATTTGTACCTGCTACTACAGTGATTTTTTGAGTAGATTCAAAGGAGATTGAGTGATTCCGGGAGCACGAGGTATCTGATCGACGGTGTGCGAGTTGCAGGTTAGTGGTCTGATCGTTCTGCATAGAAATAGAGTTCTAATTTTTGGGCAAGGTAGGTATGGGGGGGTCGTACAAGGGGTTTTAGGGGGTTTTGGCTAGGGTGTGGGCCCATATGCACGGGCGATTCAGTGGAAGGCGTGCATACATGCGCGCTTTTCCACTGAATATGCGCGCAGTGGTGCACGTGAGAAGAATTTTAAGGCATGCCCTCGGGGTGCGCCTGTAAGGTGAACAGGCGTGCATTAGTGCGCGCCTGTGGGGTGAACAAGCGCGCTCCAGAGCGCGCCTGTGGGTTTGACAGGCACGCCCTAGAGCATGCCTATATTATGAATAGGCGTGCTCTCGAGCGCGCCTATGAGAAAAACAGACGCGCATACGTGCGCGCCTGTATAGTGAACAGGTGCGCATGTGTGCACGCCTGTAGGTAGTAAAACCGTGCCTTGGAGGCAAGGTTGAAGGGTGAAAAAGGGAGTCTGTTTGATGTATTTGGTGTTTGCATATACTAACATAGGACTCTGTTTTGTGTGCAGGTGGCTAGCAGTGATCATGGATGTGCGGTGGCGCGAGCAAGATTGGTCACAGCTGCGAGATGTTGTGGCCAATGCACGGCCTGCAGTTCGAGCGTCTTTAGCAACCAGTGGGTTGCTAAAGTTTTTTGAGTGCCCTTTGATACGGGCACAGGAGTACTTGCTCCAGTTTCTGCTCGAGATGTGGAGCCCTGAGAAACACTGCTTCCTCGTGCGAGGAGAGCAGATCCCCTTCACTGCGGTGGAGGATATATACTTCTTGACTGGGCTCCCCTTCTGGGGAACACCGTTGCCGGCAGAGCCTGTGCTGCCGAGGGATACTCACTTGGCTGGTGTCACCCGACGATATTGTTCAAGTGAGAACTACATGTCTGGGAGTGCAGTGAGTATCAGTGGGTTGGATGCCCTGTTGCATCGCTGCATAACAGCAATGATTGTTCGGGTGTATGGGTCACGAGTGACCCATCGAATCAGTGGTGGTGAGTTACTAGTGATGGAGAGGGTGGTGGTGGTCCGTGAGCGGTTCGCGTGGGGTTTGACCCTTCACGCGTAGATGATCGCGCAGCTGGACCGATGTCGGTCGACAGGTACCGGGGAGTTTGAGTTCGGCTCCATCCTGGTGGCCTATTTTTTGGAGAGGGTGTCGATGTTGTGCCCGAGGGTGCTATTAGAGGCACCAGGGGTATGAGAGCCATGTTTGAGGTGGTGGTCACAGATTTTGGTTCGCCGTGGTGGTGGCGAAGGTGGACATTATTTTTCTACGCAGGCGGCGCAGATATGGCGGCAGATGCCATAGGTTATGCTGCAATACCCCTATGCTGGGGTTGACTTCCGGGGAGACCCAGACATGGTATTGCCTCCTGGGGAGGTTTTTGATGATTGAGGTATGTTGAGTGTTGTATGTTTTGACTTACGTTGTGTTTTTTTTTTTTTTTTGATATACCAGTTCATATGTATGATGTATGGATACTGATATGATCTGTTGTTGCTTGTTTTGTGTATGTGCAGATTTGGCACCTCGCAGGCGCGAGGTGGAGTTTTACAGAGCACCAGCGCAGCGAGAGAAGGAGAGACCGCCGCGTGGAGGGAGGCGTCTGAGGGATGAGGCTGCTGGGTGACCAGAAGGGCCCGAGAGACCGGCGTAGAGGCACCGTTTTGATGACCCTGGTGCGAGGCCATCACACATCTCCTCCGGCAGCAGCCGGAGTCGATTTGGATGATATACACCACCATTTTGAGACGGTGTTGCAGGACATGCCTGAGGGCATGTGGATCCATATCCAGGACGAGGGGTTCCTGGAATAGTGTATAGGGTTACCACCACCATGGCGGGGCTTAGTGCGATGAGCAGCAGTGCTCGCCATGATGACTAGCGGACACCTGTCGCCTGGGCAGGGGGGTCCTGTGGATGTTCTACCACCACCGCCTTGGGATGGTGGGCCACCACCTCCTCCTAAGGGAGGGGCAGCCGGGGGTGCGTTAGAGGCCCCCTGATGTATATATGTATATTGTAGACCTTTTTTGATAGGCTGGTGAGCCAATTTTTTGACCGGGATGTGGCACGGGCCTGAGGGCCGATGTATTTTTGTTGTATATAAACATTCAGATGGCCAGATGGGCCCATATATATCTATGAGTATACATGTTTTTGAGATCCAAATGTGTTGTACATGTGTTTTGTGTGTTGATGATGATGTTGATCCTATCTATATGCTATGACAGGATGTATGAGATGTTCATGTATGTGTAGCTTGATGTGATATATGCCAGTCTAACATTATGTTAGCTATTTCATCTATTGTTTGATTCAATTCTCTTGGAATATGTGTAAATGTAATGGAATCAAAATGTCGAGATAATAATCTAACCTGCAGGTATTTGCGAAAGAGGCATGGATCGCGTACACGGTGCACATTGTTGAGCTGAAGAACGACTAGCTGGGAGTCGAGAAAAACACTAAGGTGACGAATATGATGATGTTGAGCGTCGGTTAGGAGGCCAATGACAGCAGTGTATTCGGCTTGGTTGTTGGTTACTGGTCCTAAACAGATGCCGCTGGAATGTAGCATTTCATGTGAAGGGGTGTAGAGATCCCAAGCAGCCGAAGTGAGATTTTGTGTCCAATGGTTGGCGTCGTCGGCATAGCCAATGTGGTAAGCTGGTGGAGGAGGCATCTATCAACAGCACAAAGGATAGTTTAGATTAGGGAAAAAAAGATTAAAAACGCTACAAAGAAAAATAACCTAAAGTAGCATGACTACGTTTAAGCATAAAATTTCTTGAGGTATAACCCATTTACGGGTTCTTTGAGCGAGAGGCCTTCGGGGGAGGCTAGGATGTATGCGCCTTTGGTGAGGCAATGTTGGATGATGTAAGGGCCATGCCAAAGTGATTCAAATTTTCCGTGGCCAAAGGTATCATGAGCGATATCATAGGCCAGGACAAGGTCGCCTTCGTGAAATGATCGAAGGTTGACATGGCGATCGAAGGTAGCCTTGGATCATTTTTTGGCTGCCTCATTGTTCTGTAATGAGGATCGACGGTCTTCATCCAGAGACACCAAGTTCAGCAAGCACTACTCCATAGGAGCAGTGTCAGGTAAAAGCTCAATTGCGGTGCGAAGGGTGGGAATTTCGCACTCGATGGGAAGAGTGGCCTCGACCCCATGGACTAAATGAAATGGCATGAAACCTGTAGCGGTCTTCATTGCTTTGCGATAAGCCCATAGCGCGGAAAATAACATATGATGCCAATTGTTTTTATGTTTATTAACCGTGCGTTGTAACATGGTCTTGAGGAATTTGTTCACTGCCTCGACCTATCCGTTTCACTGAGGATAGTATGGTGAGGCAAACTCATGAGAGAAGCCTAACTGAGACGAGAGTTCAACGAAGATCTCATTCTCGAAATGTTTCCCATGATCGGAAACTAGTTGGAGTGGTACTCCGAACCGGGATATGACGTGGTTGAAGAAAAAACGCGTTGCAGTGTCAGCGGTGTTGTTGAAGGTGGGCATAGCTTCAGCCCATTTGGTGAAGTAATCGACAGCGACAAAAATGTATTTGTGACCATTTCTGGAGGGGGGATTACAAGTCATAAAGTCAATGCCCCATTTACAAAAGGGGCCTGCAGTAATGACAGGGTGAAGAAGAGCGGGGGGAGCACTGGCTTTGTTGGCATAGAGCTGACATTGCTCACATCATTTCACGGCATGAATGCAATCATGAAACAGGGTAGGCCAAAAGTAACTGGCCCGGATAATATTTTGAGCCGTGGCGATGCCCAAAATATGGCCCCCACAGGCGCCGCTGTGGCAGTCGTTTAAGAATCTGTCGGTCTCGTCAATAGTCAGGCAGCGACGAAGAATGGTGTCGACGCCCCGCCGATATAAGATATCCCCGATGAGGAGATAGCGGGGGGCCTGATGGTGAATGCACCGATGACCATCTCGTGATAGGTGGTTACCAAACTTTTGAGTTCGTACGTAGATGAGGAGGTCTCCATACCAAGGATCATCTGAAGCGATGTAGAAGAGATGTTCGTTAGGAAAGTCAGTATTGACGGGGGCACTAGGTGTGTCAGAGGGAAGGGCCGTGACAAGTTCAGTGAGAATGAGGGCCTTCTTACTCTTGGGTGTTGAGAACTCGAGGTCGTACTCCTGAAGGATAACGATCCACCAAGTGAATTTGCCGTTGACTTGGCGACGGCTGAGAAACTATTGCATAGGGTTGGAATCTACGACGACCTTGGTGGTACAAAGTAGAATGTAATGGCGCAGTTTCTGAACTACAAGGACAACTGCCAGAGCAAGTTTCTCTTCATGTTTGTACTTTAGGGGTGGTCCTGAGAGGTTCTTACTGACATAGTAAATGACGTGTTCACGATTTTCATCTCTGAGCTGGACGAGGATGCCGGCTACTGATACAGTTGATGATGATACGTAGAGGATGTAGTCACGATTGTAGTCAAGTGCACTAATCAAAGGTGCATTGGAAAGTGTTGCCTTAAGATCATCAAATGACTGTTGGGCATAGTTGTCCCAATGAAAAGGGATGTCGTGACGTAGTAAGCGAAGGAAACCATGTGCGCGGATAGCGTAATTAGGAACAAAGCATCTAAGGAAGTTAGTTTTTCCCTGTAGACTCTGCAGTTGTCGTAAATTCCGTGGAGGTGGAATTTTGGTGATGGCTTTGACTTTGAGGGGGTCCACGGTGATACCGCTTTGTGAAACAATGAAACCGAGGAGGCACCCTGTGGTGACGCATAATACACACTTGAGAGGGTTCAAGTGGATGTTGTACTGTCGACACCGTTGAAATATGATTCGTAAATCATCGAGGTGTTGGGTACGCTTCTTGGATCGAGCGGTGAGGTCGTCCAAGTAGGCGAGGATAATTGTAGCCAGATCATGAAAGATGTATGTCATGGCCCACTGGAATGTTGTGCCAGCATTTTTTAGGCCGAAAGGCATGACACAATACGCAAACATACCCCATGGGGTAATGAATGTGGTTTTATATTGATCGACGGGGTGAATTTGAATTTGGTTATAGCCAGAGAACCCGTCCATAAAGGAAAGAGCCTCGTGGTCGGCGTAGTCATCGATAATTTGATCAATAAAGGGTGTTGGGAAGTTGTCCTTGGGACATGCATTATTGAGATCACGAAATTCAGTGCAGACGCGGATAAAGCCATGTTTTTTGTCGATGGGTACAGGGTCGGAAACCCAAGAAGTATAAGCGATGGGGTAAATGAATCCGGCCGTACGCAATTTGTCAATTTCGGCTTTGATAACCGCGGCCTTGGATGGGTGTAGCGGTCGCTGTTTCTGGCGAACTGGTGTGATGTCAGGCCAGGTGTCGATGCGATGTTCGACAATAGAGGGATCGAGGCCAGCCATTTCTGTGTATGACCAGGCGAAGATATCCCGATATTCCTGGAAGAGGGTTGTATATGCGGCGATTTCCTGAGGAGTGCAATCAGCTCCAATGATGATTTATTCAATGATGCCTAGTTTAATGGAAATGTCAATTTTGATGGTGGGGCAAATGTTGGCCAGATTACCTTCTTCAAAAGTGTCAGGTGCAGGAATGGGGTTGTTGAACCAATCGATGGGCCCTGGTGGGATAAATTCTTTGGTTTCGACCGCGTAAATGGAGTTGTGGCTAGGAGGCAGGTGAGCTTCCTGCGGAAGGAAGAGAGCACAGTGATGTAGTGCATCCCAAAGAGAGTCTTGGCTTTGTAACTCTTCCAGTATTTCCTCGTCGCAGTGGAAACGATGGGAATATAATGGATCCTGAGGAGTGATCTCAGTGATAGGGTGATTGCCCCCTGCTGAAGAAACAGAGGGGGTATCGCTAGGAAGGGGTGAGGGTTCACTCGACATAAACCATATATTGAGGTACTGAGGAGTACCCGTAGTGGTGGGATGGGTAATCTCCGTAGGGGAATGAGTAGGAGAGTTGGGAGGGTTACAGGGTAAATCCTCAGATGTGCTATCTAAGAACCAAGGAGGTATTGGGAGTGCCTCAGTTTCGGGTGAAATGATATGAAGATCTTCGAATGGTGAAGAGATGTCAATGATCGCCTCTGCGGGTTGGTGATGTAGAGCTGACTGACATCGTCGATATTCTAGAATTATAGGACACTGGTATGTAAAATGAGCCAATGAATTGCAAAGAGAGCAAGGGCATCTCATGTGTTCATTGAATGAAGTGGTGACATAGTGAATGTCAGTGATTTTTGTTGTGGAGGACATGGCAGGGCGTGGGTTGTTCTGAAAGTCTTGGCTTATGATAGCTAATGCCTGCCAAAAACGAGGCAGGGCTGGACAATGATGGGTGTAATGGTCGTACTCAGAACAGATGGCACACGCGAATTTGGTCTTCAGCCCTTTACTACTGGAAGCTTGAGTGGTAGCAGTAGTAATGGGTGGTGTGGGGGTTGGATTGGGGGGAATCAAATTCCGTAATTCTGGTAGTGATGGGCAGTTGTTGGTTTGCTGACCCTCTTTATCACACAAGGCGCACGGTGGTGGGATGCGCGGAGGAAGTGGAGCGGTGGGCTCCTTCTTCTGTCGCCTACCCCCTGTTGTAGTAGGGGGGGTAGGGAGTATGGGGGTATTGGAGGTAGTGGGAGTGAGGACAGGAATCGTCATGGGAAGTCCTTCCTGTGGGCGAGGGACCATCTCAGGTGGATGTAAGTACCACACTGGGATTGCTAGCACCATGTTGGGTAAGGTGATTGTTACGGCTACCTGGAAAGCTTCTATACCAGATGGAGGGTAAAAGAAGGGAATTTGAGTGAGGGGTCGGGGAACTATTTCCCAAATGGGACTAGGCCCTTGAGGTAATGTGGATTCGTGAACTGTGGGTGTCGATGAATGTGCAGGAGGCTCCTGTGGGAGTGGTGCTGTGACTGTTGAGACGTCAGGAATGACTGAAGCCTCCTGAGGAGGATGAGTATCCTCCTGTTGAGTTTCGTTAGATGAGATGATGCATACTTGACTGGGGGGAAGGAGTGGTGGTGCTCCATGGTATGTCCCTAATAAGGATGGATCTTTGAAAATCCCAGGACCCATCTCGATGAGGGGATATACGTCATTGTTGGTGTGAATGAGAGGAAGAATGTTATTGAGATTGGCATATGGGTTAGGCTCGTAATGCGAGAGTTGGTCAATGGTTACAATCTTTCCGTTGTGGGGGAACATGATTGTCCTAAAGACTGATGATGCCACTGCCTTCATAGAATACATGTAGCTATGTCCAAACAAGATATTGTAATCGAGTTGGGTGTTGATAACTTCAATGTCAATGAGAATCGTTTTGCCCCCGAGTTCCACAGGGACATTTTGGAAGATCCCTTAAAGAGATGATGGTCGTTTGTCATAAGCTCGTAATGTGATGGCGGAAGGTATGAGTTCCGGGGAACCAAGTTTCTACCATACTATTTTGGACATGATACATGTAGACACCCCTTCATCGATGATACACCGATGGACGGTGATGTTCCGTATTTTTACTGGTAGTTGAATAGCAACTGTGGCGGGAAGACGCGGTTCACAGCTATCAAGGTCGAAAGTGATGAGTCGAGTATCGGCAGGGTCGACTGCACCCAAGGTGGAAAGTAGAGATTTCCACTGAGTAGGACAAGTCTGGAGGACTTCCAGAACTGACATGGTAGTCGGGGATTGTGCTAAGTCATCTACCAAGCTGTAGTTATGTGCTGCCCTAGCCTGTGGGTTGTGAACATTCCTGCACAAGGGGATGCGAGGGATGCGTAATGGTGGTTCGGCCGAAGGGCGGGGGATCATCAACGGGGGTCCCGTCGTTGTAGGGTTTGTCTCTGAAGAGATGGGAGTAGACTCAGCTGTTGTAGGATACTGACGATTGCGTGTTTGCAAAAGAATTTCTTCCTCAGTGGTGAGGAGAATTGTTCTCTCTACTGGATTGTTGGGATTATGGTATTGGCCCACCTAAGGTGGGGGATGTTGCGTGTCCTATTGGGTGTTTATGATACCTTGATGTGGGATAGGATTTTGCAGTATGGTGGGAGGAGGTTGTTGCGCATATTTTTGTTGTGCCTGTTGCGGCACAGGTTACGCAGGGGAGGGGGGAAGGCTCCCAGAGTCTTTCAACCTTTTGAAATCAGCAATCTGGGGGCAATGGTGAGTGTAATGACTGTACACACCACAGAGAGAACAAGGGTGGATAGTTTTAATAGTATTCCACCCTTGTCGTTTGTTTTTATTGCCCCCTTGGGGGTTTTGGTTCCCTTGGTTCTGATTGCCCCCAGTGGATTGATGTTGTGGGGGTTAATTCCCGCCTTGACCATGATTGTTGTTATTCATGTTCCTTCCTTTCTTCTTGGCATTGTTCAAAGGGTGAGTTGGGTTGGATGTGTTCAACTGTTCAAAATTTTGGTATTGTTGAGTAGCAGAGGGTTGAACAAAGTTTACCCCCGCATGAGGATGTGGGGGAGTCATGGGTTGTGGAGGACCGGGAAAGGGGAAGTATGGGTTTTGTGTTAGAAAAATAGGACCGCGGAGCAATAAAATAAAACAAATGCAGAAACAAAAAAACACAGAAGACACACAATACAAGAGAGACATAGATTTGCGTGGTTCACCCAGTGTGGGCTACGTCCACCAGGGAAATTGTTAGGTCCTTCCTTTATTATTATCCAGCAAATGAAGGGATACAACCTACAGCAAAACCTGTTGTAACTTCCTCTTCTTTCTCTCACAGTCTCCTCTCTCAGAATACAATATTCACCCTCGTACATAGCCGTAAATACATTTCCCTCATAAAAGAGGGTTGCCTTCTAGGGCCAAAAACCCTAACATAATCTCTACCGTTAGATCTGCGACCTTATAATGAACGGTCCATATTTACAATGAAATTACAATATACTTTTATAAGGCGATTTTTGCTTCAGGGGCTTCGCCCCTGAACCCCCATCAAGGGACGCTGCCCTCGAACCCCCACTGGGGGCCCGCTTTCCCCCAGACCCCCCAGCCGGGGGGATGGACCCCCCGAACCCCGCAGAGGGGGTACCCCCCCTCTGCACTCCCCCGCGTGGAAGAGTGTACATACTTCTGGGGTGTAAATACTTCATAGGGTATAGACACAGCTGAAAGCAAAGGACCTCTGCATCAGGAAGATAATCAGGCTCCACAACC
>ML808752.1:13289-42099 GCA_009831015.1 Picea engelmannii
TGGGGTAGAGAGAGAGGGGAAGAAGGGGAAAAGAAGTGAGGGGAAGAGGGGGCAGAGAGAGAAGGGGGGAGACAACGAGTGAGAGATAGGGAGAGGGCAATCAAAGAGAGAGAGGAAGATAGATGGGGGTAGGGATAGGGTGGTATAGTGAGGGAGGGAGGGAGATATTGGGGGGCTATTGACGATAATTTGTGACACATCGTCAACGAGAAGGGAAGATCCGGTTCGGGGTTGTCTAGTTAACCCAATCCGTCTGTAATAACCTACCATCATGGGTTTTATGGCTCTATTATCCAATGAAAATGCTAAAATAAGTAAGAGAGGTAAAACTCCATAGCTATATAATTCTATCGGTTAACATACATATATAATTACTTATCTTGTAGTCGTATTATATACAATCGGTATGTACAAATACAAGGTTTGGATAAAGCCTTGTGAAAATGCTTATCTTTACTAACAAATCAAAGTTTAAATAAGATGTAAAACTTAAAGAAATCGGTCTATTACTATAAGTAGAAAATAACAACAAATGAATGAATAAGATTGGAAATGATATAACCATAATGAACAAAGCAATAAAGTTTGAATGATTTAATCGTTATTCATTCGTAAAGTAAATAAAACAAATAAAAAGAAAACTAACTAACCTGATGTAGCTGTAAAGAAAAGGCACTAAGCTATATTCATCTTTCTGCGTAATGTATGCTCCATTTAACCTATTTCCAAGCATAAATCTATGGCAAGAAACAAATAATGATATTTCCTGAAAAAAGTCAAGGAATTTTTGTATTTCGAAGAAATCTATGACAAACGTAAAGACAAATGAGCTTTTCTCATGTTACTTTAAATTATTCAAAAGATGAAGATGAAATTAACTTCAATCTACGAAAAATGGTATTATCAAAATCTAACATTCGATGTAAACTCAAAATGTATAGATAGATGATTAGTCACAAAGATTATAATAACCAATAAATAATGGACCACGTGAAATATAATCACAACATGAAAACATAAATGTTGAACACGCTAAAGCTAATTCATAACAGATAAGTTTTTCATGCCCATAAAATATATGAAGGCCAATGATCACATTGTATAGTCTACAGAAGGACTAAAGCCAAAATGTAAACTGCATTCCATATATTTTTCAAAAATATAAGTCCATCATCAGGTCCCAAAAGAATTCCCTTTGTCTCCAAATCATTTTTTAAACATATTAAACAAGGTTTCAATGCATATATTAACCCATGGATTCTTTTAAACGAAAAACCCATACCCTTTTTAAGATCGAGCTAAGTTCTTAGGAGGATGTCCATACTTATTCTAACAATATAATTCATGGTCCTTTAATTAACAACAATTCTTCCATCTAGACATAGACTAATACAAAGGGAAAAGATTACGAGATTTCAGTTGAATGTTTGCACAAGACAAAGGTCTCAATTTCATTCTTTTCAGTCATGAAATTGAAAAGAGAAGCAATCAACAAATCATACGATCATGTTCTCGTAATAATAAAATCAAAATTCAACAATCACACCTTTAGAAGAGAGACCTAGTCAATATGATGCAAATAGATATGTTGGACAACAAGTTTAAGAAGTGATTTTGTGTTTCAAAGGGCAATGAAAACAAAATTCTAGTTGGGAACCCAACAAATGGTGACTCACTGGGCGAAGCAATTATCTCTGAACTGTCAAAATTTCATCTCAGGGAAAAAGAACAAGACTTGTACATGGTTTTTAAGCTCGTTTGAAACAAATTCCCTTTCAGATCACATAGTATTAAGATTAGCTCAAATTTATAAAAGAGTACCACGATTATAATCAGAAAATAAAAAGAAATGCTTTTACAGAGGATTATATCTTGCAAGTGTGTTTTGATCAAAGGGTAACGATGTTTATAAAAATGACTTCAATACTGTTGACAGAGCCATTGCTGCCAGTAGATATTTATAGCCTCAACAGGGATGTAATTTAACCCACTCAAGTAGTTTAATCCCATCTAGTAGTTGTCTATTCATGATATATACTCTCGTAGAAATTTAAATTATAAGCACATACTTGATATCTCTTGAACTCGACAGTGCTTCGCTGCCAGCAGGCTTGTTCAGTACCCTCGCGAAGTTGCCTTGGTATCATGCATATATTTAACCTATACCAGTAGGTTTGTTCAGTACCCTAGCGGGTTTACACACATTTCCCACACTTAAGTGTTTTCAACCCTCTTACGTCATTTATAATGATATAATTTAGAGATTTTGTAAATGACAAAGAGGGCGGGGTGATAATAGAGATTAATTATAGGACAGATATATTACTGATCACCATTTATTTTCTTTCATTACTGGAAGTTTTATCATGGTTTATATATTTTATATTTCAATTAAGAAATCATCTAGAGAATGGGGAAGCGCTTAAAAGTGATCTTTTAAGCACAGGGATGGTGTAAAAATTCTAAACATAATCATGATTCCCAAAGATTTCGACACATTTCAGGGGTAATACTTTGATAAAGACCGTTTATGATTTCATAGTACTCAACTGAATTACAAATCAATTATATGAGTTGAACCTTAACATCAGAAATTGTTTGAACTATTTCAAATAGATTTAAAAAAAATAATTCTTGAAATGAATGCTTCCTTCGACAATCTCTCTTTGATCAGAAATATATTGATTCAAAAAGACAAACAAAAAGAAAATTCAATCAAAGCAATCAAAGAAAATAAAAAAAAAACACACAGCAAACCGAATCATATTTTATTAGTGGGATTCAAAATCAAAAGTACATCAAAACAAAAAAAATCAAAATAGCAAAATCACACTTTAAAAAATAATTTAACCAAAAACAAAACCAGGACAACCTTTCATAGAGAATGAGGATCAAAAGGAAGAACTACAAAGTTCAGAGCTTTGTGTATAGGCAATTTCTTTTCTTAAGATAGTGATGCATGATACATCATTTTGACCAAGCTTATTATTAAAATTCACAGAAACTACAAGGAAACGGAAAAATCCTTAACCAGGATGGTTGCAATTACTTACAGTGGTAAGCTATGTTTGTTAGGGTAAAAATAAGATCAAATCCCTAATATAATTATTAATGATTCATAATATCTAAAATCATTGCATGATGCTGCCAAGTTTTGAAAAAGAAACATTTAATCAAGACAACACCAAAGAGGAAAAAGAAAGGAATTGAAAGAAGACTTCCCTGACAACATGCAGACGATAGTTCTCTTTGCATACCCACGTGACTTCATAACTGCATTATTCAAGGGAAAAAGTGAAAAGGCAAGAAAAACCCAAAAGGACTCTATTCCTACACCTACTCTAACATCTACATAGATAAAATTGCTAAGTAAAATCGTATTTCTAGTGTGGCCACAAGAGCATCTTCAATCCTGCAAGGCATAAAAAGTTGCAAAGAAGAATAAAAGAATGTATTATTTTCATATAAAAAAGAAATATTCCATGCTTACCTCCTATATATTCAGTTAAAAACAAAGCAATCACGACCTTACCATTCTTTTGAAACTTCTTGATGTATAAATCCTCCAACCATTCTGCAATCTTGTTGTGATATGGGTCATAATGGCATGGAAGAATGTAAGTAACTTTGGAAAAATTGTCAATATTATGGGGACCTGGCATAACCATCAGCCAAGGCCGAAGTGCCCCATCCTCCTAACAACTCTCCAAGTCTTCATCAATTTCTTCACATGGAGAACCTAAAAAAATCATGTCATCCTTACCTCCTAGATATTTAGGTAGAAACAAAGAAAGCACAAATTTATCTTTATTATGAAGAGTTTTTAGATATGAATCCTCAAGCCATTCTAAGATCCTGTCATAAAAATTAGGATTCAAACTATGACTTCGAAAAACTAGATCTGTCAATGGGGAGCACATCATAAGAGGATTCATGACATCAATTAGATTATTGGTTTGAACACTTCCTTTGATGAGATGGACCGTTTCAAAATGCGAAGCATAATCATTAAAATTCGAACTAACCTTAGAATGAATATGCAATGTAGAATATTTGATCTCCATAATAATGCGTGCATTGTCTTTTTTAAAAATAAATCGTGTAAAATCATCTTGCAACATGTATTTTTTCCATGCGAGTGATGAAAGTGAAAGAGCATCAAATCCGACTTCATAAATGTTATGTTTGAAATTATTTTCACCAAATCTTGGCATATTAAAAAGATATGATTGTGATGGAAAATAGTAAGATATCGTGGGTAAAGTATCATGTCCACCAGAATCTAAGAAAAGATCAAGATATAAAGAGTAAAAGGAATAAAAAATGAGCACATGAAAATATGCTCTTGAGTTATGATATTTAACAATGGTATTCTCAAGACATTCCTCTTCATTTTCCTTAAAACTTCCACTTTCTTTTGGTGATAAATCCTTCAACATAATATGATCATCTAAATTTTCCTCGTGTATGATAGACAATTCAAAACTTTCATGAAAAACATCTAATATTTCATGTGGATAAGGTATGATTTGTGGATGAAGGTTTAAGGTTTCTTCTTCAAATTGCATATTTATATCTCTAATCAGTTTGATTGGAATGTTAGAATGCTTAAAGCTAAGTCATAACAGATAAGTTTTTCATGCCCAAAAAATATATGAAGGCCAATGATCACATTGTACAATCTACAAAAGGACTAAGGCTAAAACATAAACAACATTCCATATATTTCTCAAAATTATAAGTCCATCATCAGGTTCCAAAAGAATTATGTTTGTCTCCAAATCATTTTTTAAACATATTAAACAAGGTTTCAATGCATACATTAACCGATGCATTCTTTTAAATGAAAAACCCATACCCTTTTTAAGATCGAGCTAAGTTCTTAGGAGGAGTATCATACTTATTCTAACAATATAATTCATGGTCCTTTAATTAACAACAAGTGTTCCATATAGATATAGACTAATTGAAGTGGGAAAACAAAAGTTACAAACTAATACAAAGGGAAAAGATTACGAGATTTCGGTTGAATGCTTGCACAAGATAAAGGTCTCAATTTCATTTTTTTTCAGTCATGAAATTGAAAAGCGAAAGCAATCAACAAATCATACAATCATGTTCCCGTAATATTAAAATACAAATTCAAAAATCACACTTTCACAAAAGAGACCTAATCAATCTGATGCAAATAGATATGTTGGACAACAAGTTTAAGAAGTGATTTTGTGTTTCAAAGGGAAATGAAAACAAAATGCTAGTTGGGAAGCCAACAAATGGTGACTCACTAGAAGAAGCAGTTATCTGAACTGTCAAACTTTCATCTCAGGGAAAAAGAACAAGACTTGTATATTTTTTTTTAAGCTCATTTGAAGCAAATTCCCTTTCAGATCACACAATATGAAGATTAGCTCAAATTTATAAAAGAGTACCACGATTATAATCAGAAAAGAAAAATAAATGATTTTGCAGAGGATTATAGCCTGCAAGTGTGTTTTGATCAAAGGGTAACGATGTTTATAAAAATGACTTCAATACCATTGACAGAGCCACTACTGCCAACATATATGTATAGCCTTGACAGGGATGTAATTTAACCCACTCAAGTTCTTTAATCGTATTCAATAGTTGTCTATTCATGATATATACTCGTGTATAAAGTTAACTTATAAGAACATAGTTGATATCTCTCAAACCCTACATTGCTTTGTTGCCAACATGCCTTTTCAGTACCTCGACGAAGTTGCCTTAGTATCATGCATGTATTTACCCGCTACCAACAGGCTTGTTCAATACCCTGATGAGTTTACACACATTTCCCACACTTAAGTGTTTTCAACCCTCTTATGTCATTTATAATGATATAATTTAGAGATTTTGTAAATGACAAAGAGGGCGGGGTGATATTGAAGATTAATTATAGGACAGGTATATTACTGATCACTATTTATTTTCTTTCAGTATTGGAAATTTTATCATGGTTTATATATTTTAGATTTCAATTAAGAAATCATATAGAGAATGGGGAAGCACTTAAAAGTGATCTTTAAGAACAGGGATGGTGTAAAAAGTTTAAAGATAATCTTAATTCCTAAATATTTCGACACATTTTAGGGGTAATACTCTGACAAAGACAGTTTAGGATTTCATAGTACTCCACTGACTTACAAATCAATTATTTGAGTTTAACCTTAACATCAGAAATTGTTTGAACTATTTCAAATTGCTTTTAAAAACAAAAGTATTGAAATGAATTCTTCCTTCGACAATCTCTCTTTGATCATAAACATATTAATTCAAAAAGACAAATAAGAATAAAATTCAATCAAAGCAATCAAAGAAAAAAAAAAAAAAAACACACAACAAACCAAATCATATTTTATTAATGGGATTCAAAATCAGAAGTACATCAAAGCAAACAAAATTGAAATAGGAAAATCACACTTTAAAAAATAATTTAACCAAAAATAAAACTAGGACAACCTCTCATAGAGAATGAGGATCAATAGGAAGAACTACAATGTTCAAATTTTTGTGTATTGGAAATTTATTTTTTTAAGATACTGATGCATGATACATCATTTTGACCAAGCTTATTATTAAAAGTCACATAAACTACAAGGAAACAAAAAAATCCTTAACCAGGATGGTTGCAATTACGTACAATGGTAAGTTATGTTTTTTATGGTAAAACTAATATCAAATCCCTAATATATTTATTAATGCTTCATAATATTTGAAATCATTGCATGATGCTGCCAATTTTTGAAAAAGAAACATTTAATCAAGACAACTACGAAGAGGGAAAAAAAAGGAATTGAAAGAAGACTTCCCTAACAACATTCAGATGATAGTTCTCTTTGCATACCCATGTGCATTCATAACTGCATTATTCAAAGGAAAAAAGTGAAAAGGGAAGAAAAAATGAAAAGGACTTTATTCCTACAACTACTCTAACTTCTACATAGATCAAAACGCTAAGAAAATTCGTATTTCCAGTGCAGCCACAAGAGCATATTCAATCCTGCAAGGCATAGAAAGTCAAAAATCAAAATAAAAGAATGTAGTATTTGTAGATAAAAAATAAATATGTCATGCTTACCTCCTATATATTCAATTAAAAACAAAGCAAGCATGACCTTACCATTCTTTCGAAACTTCTTGATGTATGAATCCTCCAACCATTCTGCAATCTTGTCGTGATATGGGTCATAATGGCATGGAAGAATGTAAGTAAGTTTGGAAAAATTGTCAATATTATGGGGACCTGACATAACCATCAACCAAGGATAAAGTACCCCATCCTTCTGACAATTATCCAAGTGTTCATCAATTTCTTCACATGGAGGACCTAAAAAAATCATGTCATGCTTAACTCCTAGATATTTAGGTAGAAACAAAACAAGCACAACTTTATCTTTATTATGAAGATTGTTTAGATATGAATCCTCAAGCCATTGTAAGATCCTCTCATAAAAATTAGGATGAAAACTATGAATTCGACTAACTAGATCTGTCAATGGGGAACACATCATAAGAGGATTCATGACATCAATTAGATTATTGGTTTGAACACTTCCTTTGATGATATGGACTATTTCAAAACATGAAGCATAATCATTAAAATTTGAACTAACCAAAGAATGAATATGCAATGTAGAATATTTGATCTCCATAAGTATGAGTGCATTGTATTTTTCAATAATAAATCGTGTAAAATCATCTGTCCACATATATTTTTTCCATGCGAGTGATGAAAGTGAAAGAGCGGAAAATCCGACTTCATAAATGTTATATTCGAAATTAATTTCACCAAATCTTGGCATATCGAAAAGATCTGACTGTGATGGAAAAGAGTAAGACATCGTGGGTAAAGTATCCTGTCCACCAGAATCTAAGAAGAGATCGAGATATAAAGAGTAAAACGAATAAAAAATGAGCACATGAAAATATTCTCTTGAGTTATGATATTTAACAATGGTATTCTCAAGACATTCCTCTTCATTTTCCTTAAAACTTCCACTTTGTTTTGGTGATAAATCCTTCAACATAATATGATCATCTAAATTTGCCTCATGTATGATAGACAATTCAAAACTTTCATGACTAACATCTAATATTTCATTTGGATAAGGTATGATTTGTGGATGGAGGTTTAAGGTTTCTTCTTCAAATTGCAGATTTATATCTCTAATCAGTTTCATTGGAATGTTAGAATTCTTAAGATCATTTTAATCGCCTAAGTGTTCTACAATAACTGAATTTAAGTATTGATTAGATCAAGAATTAGAAGAATATGGACATTCACCTTGACCCAACATCAAATATTCTTCCACAATAGTCGAGGACTGAATATACAATGATTCAGAGGAAAAACCAGTTTGATTGTCAGTAAGAACCTTTTCAATATATTCTACCTCCTTTGCTTGTTCAATATTTTTGGATGGATCCCTCTCATCCTCCAAACAAAATTCTTTTCACAATTGAGTGATAGGATTTGTAATTGATTCATCATTCGCGATTGAAAATGGTTGGATGAAATGGGCGCAAACATCAGAGAGGAGATTTAGTACAAATGACATGTCATCAAGATGCAATTTATAGAGAACATGATGGATGCTTGTTAAAAATACTTCTGGAGATGAATCATCATTGATTAGTAGAGACTGAAATTATTTACATAATCGATTGTAATCATAGATTTCAAAAATATATAAAAATTCATCTACAAATTGAAACCAATCAATAATGTGATATGCTGGAAAAGACTCAAACCAATTTTTAATCCGACCCCTGAAAGAAAAAGCGAACAATCTGCATAAAACCTTTAAATCAGAAATATCATGCTTGATACATTTACACCAAAACTTTTCAAGATGGTTTTTTGCAGATACATCCCCCCCACCATCAAAGGTGAGTTTGGAAATGCAAGATACTATCTTGTTGGGAATATCAGGTAATGAAACCAGGAAAGCACGTTCCAACACGGTGATTTGGGGAGCCATGGGAAATTAAATACATTCGAAACAAATACTCTTGAAAGGCCAACTTGTCAGTCTGGCTTGCCTTCTAGTGTATTTCAAGATGACACAGAGGAAGAATTTATAAATCTGGAATTATGACAAGATGAGGGTTAAAAATTTTAATCATTAAATTTACCTCAACCCTCCTTCTAGTGCCATTTGTTGATGGGTGTTTGTGACACACCATCAAAGAGAAGGGAAGATCCATTCTGGGGTTGTCTAGTTAAACCAAGTCGTTTGGAATAACCTACCCTGACGGGTTTTATAGGTCTGTTAGCCAATGAAAATGCTAAAATAATTAAGAGAGGTAAAGCTCCCTAACTATATAATCCTATCAGTTAACATACATATATAGTTACTTATCTTGTGATGAACGTCAACACACGCTCCCTCCACAACTCGTAGGTTGGAAGGTCCACGTTAACACAGGATCTTTCCTTTACCACTGGCCTGAAGAAATCTAAACGCTCTTCTATTTCCCTATCGAGAAATCTACACCCACAAAAAACTCTCATGGGATCCCCTCTTTTCTCTTGAGAGATCGGACTTCGCAACTTCACGAATCCAGTGGTCAAGCGTTGGTCTCTTGAATACCCGAAACCCAAAACAATCAATGTTGACCTTTCCTCTTTCCTTTTTGGTATTTTCCTTATCGCGATTTTGGCGGTCGTGGTGTCGAGTAACTTTCTCCCACGATTCCCGAAACCCGATTTGTCGAAACTCCGATACACTGGCAAGCTTGGACCTTTCAACGCCACTTCACTTCATCGAGACTTCAGACTTCACAATATCATGAATCCAATTGCAGTATTTTCGAAACTTCACTCCACGAAACTCCGAAGTAGTGTGCCACCTGACTGCCTCGCTGACTCCTGTGGTCCCACACTGTTCTCTTGGCCTTCGGGATTTCGCAGTTCAGGATATCACGATTCTCGTTGCAACGTTTACAGTAATTCCACCCACAAAAACCTGATACAAGCATCCACATGTAAATCCAATGGCCCTTATGGCTTGTATATACGGTCCTACTCCTCCTAAGCTTAGAACCTTTCGATGCTTTCGCCATAACTCCCTTGCTTCTCTGTGATATCTAACGACTCACGGGACTTCGCGGATTCTCCACCGAGAATTCCGACCGTCCGTCTCTTCCCCTAAGAGCTCGTCCTCCTACGGTCTGACGTTCCTACGCTTTCCTTCGTCCACTTCGAAGGCTTCGAATCCTTTTGAACATTCCACGACTCTGCGTATTTTTAGAAAAACCCTTGCACGCACTCCTTACGGCAGACTTGTAAGCACTTCCTAAGTGTTGAAGTCCTTTGACTCTACGCACACCTGCAGCAGCAGTCCTTCAATGCTTCACTCAGATTCGAAACTTTGAGACTTTACTCAGCCTGCGCACTCCTTGCATAGCTCTTGTGCCTGACTGCACTTCTGTGGAAACAAGAACAAAATATTCCTCTCTTGAGCTTTCAGAGACAAATGTCTGAACCTTTTGTCAATGCACTCCTTACAGACACTTCAACTGCACTCCTTGCAGGAACTCTTGCTCAGATAGAGAAACAATTGAAACTCATTCCATTACCCTTTCCTCTCAGATTTTAGACATTCAACAAGAAATCATTCATACATAGCATAAAAGCAATTGCATGACAGAAAGAGTAAAACATTCATGAGCATAACATTCAAAGATGCATACACAGAGAATATATGAACACCATGAGTCTAAATCACAACTTTCTTTGTATTAATTTAGAACTTCTATACATGGAGTCTGCTACACAACTCTTTGTTTCTCCTCTATGCTCTTCTCCATCATGTTACAATACACAATGAGGGTGTCTATATCTTGTTTCCCTCTTGTGCTCTAAAACTGTCAAATCTACACATTCAATTCTATCTACTTACATTAACTACCATAATTGCCTTCTACCTACTAAGGATGAGAGCAAATCACTCAAGGTCCATTTACATTATACAAGTTCTCTCCTTCTTAATTATCTTATTTAAGATGGCGCATCAATTTCAAGGTAATTTCAAAATTTGCGCTGGCGCTTGTCCAACTATCTTTTTCTCCTGCGCTGGCTAGCTTGAGATGCTCCTGCATCATACTCCTTGGCTCAAAAAAAATTCTTGGGCTCCTGTCCATGAGCTTGCGCACGATCTGTCCATGCTTCTGGATCTCTGCTTTATTCTCCAAGCTGGCATCTTCAACTGGATGGCCCTTCCATTTGACCAAATATTCAAAGTATTCTTTCCACCTGGTCTTCTTGCTTACTCTTTTATCCAGTATGCGATCCATCTACGACTTATTTGCAACTGACATCTGCTTTGTCCACTAGATCACTGGCTGCTCATTTCCTATTCCTGTTTCCTCAACCTTATATGGGTACAAATCAGAGATATTGAATATTGGATAAATTCTGATCCCATCGGGTAATTCAATCTCGTAAGCATTCACCCCAAATTTATTTAAGACCCTACATGGTCCAATTTTCTTCATCTTCAGCTTATTATATGTTCCTCTCGGGAACCTTTCCCTTCTCAAATGTGCCAGAACCAAATCACCAACCTCAAATTGAAGTTGTCTCCTGTGTTGGTCTGCTCTGCGCTTATATTCCTGGATTGAATTCTGTAGTCGCTCCTTCACCTCGCTGTGAAGTTCTTTCATCGCCTCTGTGAAATCTTCTGCACTAGCGCTCCTAGTCGCAGTCTGTTATGAATCTCTCAGTTCATAAATTCCCCTCGGCTGCATGCCATAGATAATCTTAAATGGACTCTTCCCTGTGCTTTTGTTAACCAAGTCGTTATAAGAAAATTCTACCTGTGGTAATATACTATCCCACTGGTTGTGGTGTTCTGTCACCAAGCTTCTCAGCAAGTCTCCCAGACTTTTGTTCACCACTTCTGTCTGTTCATCCATTTGAGGATGATAAGATGAACTAAAATACAAGTTAGTTCCCAGCTTCTTCCATAAGGTCCTCCAAACATGCCCTATGAACTTGGTGTCTTGATCCGAAACTATGCTTCTTGGAAAGCCATGAAGTCGAATGACTTCTTTAAAAAACAGATTCGCAATGTGAGTTGTGTCACTGGTCTTTTGACATGGAATGAAGTGTGCCATCTTGGAAAATCTATCTACCACCACAAAGATTGAATCATAACCTCTTTGTGTTCTTGGCAACCCCAATATGAAATCCATGTTGATTGCATCCCACGACCTCTCTGGTATGGACAATGGTTGATAAAACCCCACATTATGTTTCCTTCCCTTCGAATGCTGGAAAATTCTGCATCTGTCCACGGATCTCTTGACATATGCTTGCATTCCCGGCCAAAAATAGAACTCATTCAGCTTCGTGAACGTCTTGTCGTGAACAAAGTGTCCTGCAAATCATCCACTATGTTTCTCCTTCAGCAGATTCTCCCTCATGGAGCATTTCAAAATACACAGTTGATTACCTTTAAATAGTAATCCTTCTTGGATCATGTATTCTATCCATTTTCTTCTATCCCTGAGAATTGGATTCTCAGTTTCTTTGTACACCTCTTTAAAATCCTGATCATCTGCGTACATGTCCCTGAGATCATCAAAACCCAACGTTTTGACTCTGAACTCCTGCAATAGAAAACACTTCCTGCTCAAAGCATCAATAACTTTGTTAGCAGTACCAGAAATATGTTTAATCACAAAAGTGAAATTCTGCATATACTCAACCCATTTGACATGTCTCTGATTCAACATTTTCTGTTGAGTCACAAACTGCAATGCATGATTGTCACTGTATAAGACAAATTATTTCGGGATCAAGTAATGTCTCCATTTATTCAATGCCTAGATAATAGCATAAAACTCCTTATCATAAGTGGAGTATTTCACTTTCGCTTCATTCATCTTCTCACTGAAGTATGCTATTGTCATGTCTTCCTGACTCAAGACTGCCCCGATTGTGAATCTACTTGCATCGCATTTCACCTGAAATGTCTTTCGGAAATCCAACAACACCAAAACTAGTTCTTCCGTAATCTTCCTCTTCAAAAGATTAAAACTTTTCTCAGCCTCTTCTATCCAATGAAAATAATTGTGTCTTTTCTTCACTGTGTCCATCATCGGTGCACTAATTCCACTCAAATTCCTGATGAACTTCCAGTAGAAACTAGCTAATCTGTGAAAACTTCTCACCTCAAAGATATTCTTCGGTGATGGCCAATTCTTGATTACCTCAATCTTATCTGAATCCATCCTCAACTCATCTGCCGAAATAACAAATCCCAAGTAAATGAGCTCTATCTTCATGAATGAGGACTTCTTCATGTTTATCAACAAATTCTCCTGCTGTAACCTTTGCATCACTATAGCCAAATGCTTCAGATGCTCTGCCACTGTTTTACTGAAAACCAGTATGTCATCCAAATATACGATAACAAATTTTCCTATGAACTCCTTCAGGACTTCCTTCATCAACCTCATGAAGGTACTTGGTGCATTTGTTAAGCCAAATGGCATAACAAGCCATTCATACAACCCTTCGTTAGTCTTGAAGGTTGTTTTCCACTCATCACCTTCTCTCATATGAATCTGGTGATAACCACTTTTCAAATCAATCTTTGAAAATAATTTTTCTCCACTCAAGCAATCCATCAGATCATCCATCCTTGGTAATGGAAATATGTACCTGATGGTTATATTATTAGTCACCCTCGAGTTAGTACACATCCTCCGACCTCCGTCTTTCTTCGGACTGAGTACTGTCGGAATAGCACATGGACTCAAGCTTTCTCTGACTAAACCTTTGTCCAACAACTCCTGGAGTTGTCTTTTGACCTCTTCATTCTCTTGCGACGTCAATCTGTACGCAGCCTTATTTGGGAAACTAGCTCCTGGTATGAGATCAATATGGTGAATCACACTTATGATCGGTGGCAACGAACGAGGTAATTCATCCACTACTATATCAACGAACTCTTCCAACAGTTCCTGAATTTCTTTTGGTAAATCATCCACCCTTGTGCTGGTCAAAACAATCTTCGGTTTCCTGACCACAATGAACTATGGATCCTCCTTCTTCTTGAACTCTGTAAGAAGTTCCTTCCCACTCATGAGAAGTACTATGTTTCTTAATTCCGTTTTCACCTACTTATCCTTAATTGGAAGCAACATGTGAGTCCTCCCATTCTTCTCTCGGGTGTATGTGTTCATTCTCCCATCATGAATCACATTCCTGTCATATTGCCATGGTCTACCCAGTAATAGATGATAAACATCCATAGAAATAACATCACAGAGTATCTTATCATTATATCCTCCTATCTTAAATTCAACTAAACACTGTTTAGTGACAGTTACCTGATGTCCTTTTTGTAGCCACAAAATTCTTTATGGGCTTGGATGATCAATCGTCTCCAGCTCTAACTTTTCTACCATCTCTGTAGAAACGAGATTATATGTGCTACCACTATCCACAATGACCTTGCATACCCTGTCCTTGGTCTTGCAAGCAGTCCGGAAATGTCTGGTTCTTTGGACTGAACTCTCCACCTCCTTCTCTGGTGTCAAAAGAGCTTTTCGCATCATCAACGATCTTCCACCTTCAGCGTCTTCTGCCTCAACATCCCACCTCTGTGCTTCATTTATGTGAGCTTCTCCACTCTCCTTATTTTTGTCTGGACACTCATAAGACTTGTGCCCATTCTTTCCACACGTGAAGCATTTTATCACTCCACCTCTTCCTCTTCCTCTACCTCTAGTACAAGGAAAAGTATTATTATCAGCATAATCTCCTCTCTACTCAGTATGTTGTCCTCTATGTTCAACATATTTCCCTCACTGTGAGGTTCCACCTCTCTCAGTTCGAGTCTGAGGTTTCTTCCAGTCCTCCTTGGGCTTCTGATATTTATCCTGGGCAACTGATTTGCCTCTGGGTTGACTTCTGCCTCGGCCTCTCTGACCCTGCTTTCGGCTCAGCTTCTCTTCCGCATTCAAATCCATCTGATAAGCATATTCCACCGTTCCGATACACTCGCGAGCTTTGACCTTTCAACGCCACTTCACTTCATCGAGACTTCGAACTTCGCAATATCGCGAATCCAATTGCAGTATTTTCGAAACTTCACTCCACGAAAATCCGAAGTAGTGTGGCACCTGTCCGCCTCACTGACTCCTGTGGTCCCACACCGTTCTCTTGGCCTTTGGGATTTCGCGGTTCAGGATATCGCGATTCTCGTTGCAAGGTTTACGGGAATTCCACCCACGAAAACCTGATACAAGCATCCACGTGTAAATCCAATGGCCCTTATGGCTTGGATCTACGGTCCTACTCCTCTTGAGCTTAGAACCTTTCGATGCTTTCACCATAACTCCCTTGCTTCTCTGTGAGATCTGACAACTCATGGGACTTCACGGATTCTCCACCGAGAATTTCGACCGTCCATCTCTTCCCCTGAGAGCTCGTCCTCCTGCGGTCCGACGTTGCTACGCTTTCCTTCGGCCACTTCAAAGGATTTGAATCCTTTTGAACACTCCACGACTCTGCGTCTTTTTAGAAAAACCCTTGCACGCTGTTGTAACAGATATCAAAATTGACTGCGCTGCTTGAGACTGTTTCTGGATGCTGCAACATTTACGTCCAAGAAAAATCGAAATGGAAGTCAAGGATGGACGAAATGATGAAAGTGAAATGTTTTCACGACCTGGAAAACTAAGTAATCGTTTTCCTAAGCCTTATGCTAATGAACAGGCAACAAGATTTTCCAATGGAGGGGCCTATCCTTCAGACCTCAACCTGATTACAAAGGCACACCATAATGATCAGAACTATGTATTTTCCTTGCTCACTGGATACCATGATCCACTGACTGGAGTTTCGATTCAAGAGGGATTGCACTATAATCCTTATTTCCCCGAAGGTATGGAAATTGGTACACCAAGGACAATGTGGCTTTAAGTGGTATTCACACACACTCCGGTCCTGGGGGATACTTACAACAAGTTGTGTACCTAGTTACATCTCTTGAATTTGTTCGACAATCATTTGATGTTCTTGTGGATGGAATAGAGAAAAGTATTATACAAGCACACGATAACTTGCGTCTAGGATCTCTTTTTGTCAATAAAGGTGAGCTCTTAGATGCTGGAATTAATCGTAGCCCTAGTGCATATCTAAATAATCCATCAGAGGAACGAGCTCGATACAAGTACGATGTTGACAAAGATATGACCTTATTGAAGTTTGTGGATGCTGAGTGGGGGCTAGTTGGAAGTTTTAACTGGTTTTCAACACAGGGAACTTCAATGGGGAGAACAAATTCCCTAAGTAGTGGTGACAACAAAGGAACTACAACACGATTGATGGAGGACTGGTATGAAAAAAAAGAGTGTCGATTCACCTTTTGTAGAGGCTCAAATGAATGGTTTTTCTTATCATACAAGTCCATGGATATGACTTTATAGAATAATTTCAAACTTAATTCCACATGCAGATGATGGTATACATGAGATTTCATCATATTTTCACAGTGTAGGAGGTAGGCCAACTACAAGGATGGCTAGTATTGCCCACCGGGTTTGAAGCTCATTTAGGCACAGTGAGAGACCGCAATTTGTTGCTGCATTTTGTCAGTCAAATGTTGGTGATGTGAGCCCAAATGTCTTGGGTACATTTTGTATAGACACTGGATTGCCTTGTGACTTCAATCACAACACTTGTAATGGGAAAAATGAGTTATGTTATGGTCGAGGCCCAGGATACCCAGATGAATTTGCAAGCACTCGCATAATTGCAGAGAGACAATTCAACAAAGCTACCAAATTATTCAACGGTGCAACTAAGCAGTTGTCAGGTAAAATAGATTATCGTCATGTATATCTTGACTTTTCCAATCTCGAGGTAAAAATTTCAAATGAGCATCCCAGCGAGGAAAAGATTGTTAAGACATGCCCTGCTGCAATGGGCTTTGGTTTTGCTGCTGGAATGACTGATGGTCCCAGAGCATTTGATTTCAAGCAGGGGGATGAAAAAGTAAATCCATTTTGGAAGCTAGTTTCTATCGAAGATTTCTTGGTGCGGTCTTCTGATACATACCATGTGTGAGCAATCGAGTTGGATATCTTGTCTCTCATTGCAACATAATCATCTCCTGGATGGCGACTCTTGCACAGGGCTACTTTAATGGTAAATGTCCCAAGCTCTCAATCTCAAGACCGAAAAATGTTCGTGGTTAAATGGGCACTACAATTGCCCGATAGGCGTGAACAAGTGAAAGGAGCAAGAGCAGAGGTGACTTATGAGAATTCTACGAAAGGTGGTGAAATTAGAAATTTAACGGAAATATTTTTTTAAACTTTGAATCGGACCATATCACTCAACACCAAAATCGTGATCTCGCATGGCAAGGATTTCGCAACACATTTGTACACCATCCTATCTAGTCCCTGTGAGATTCGCGAATTCAAATGATGGCTTATTCACGTCGGTCGCTCACCTCGTTGACCGCGTGCATTTAGGTTTTTCATGCGGATGTGAGGCAAATTAGGGTTTTTGCGCATTGACAAAAGTGTTTCAAAGAGTAGTAATGGTCGTGTGTCTGGCAGTTGTAGAATTCCCCAAAGACAAGCCGTTTCCATACTTCTCGAAACCAAAGAGACGTTTTTTAGATTATTCCCTGTAGACACTGACTTATGTAACGGAACCAAGAGGACGTATGGAGATGCGACGAGAGTAACTCTTGAAAGCACGAGAAAACATCACTGCACAAGAGTTAAGTGATTTCAGTACCAATTCCAAGAAAGTAGAGATAACCCGCAGCAAGGAAGATGTTGCAGTGATTGAGATTCTATGTGATTAGGCTTACCAGGTGCATGATATGCTCGCTGTTCGTATGCGCCGGCTAGCAGTTGGAAAATGAGAGAGTCGGGCTTGGGATGGGAAGTGCATTGGAGACACTTTGTTTCCAAGCCGTTGGAGCAGCTTTAACACCAAACATAACCTGGTGGACAATTTGTTATATGTCAGTGAGTCTATGCAGTTCGTTGGTGTCCTAGTGCTTGGACTGGACTATCAATGCTGGATTTTTAGGAGCTGTGGGCATTTGTTCGGCTCTCCTCGACTTCTGCAGTTATGCTATGCTTGGGGATCTGGTATTTTATGACACTAATTCCTTTGACTGGGCACCCAAAGCATGCAGAGATTTGCAGTGGACTCAATCTCCATTTGGTAAGTAGTCGGTCCACTGCCTCCGATGTCTGAACTAGTGAAGCTTTTCTTCTCTTTGGGCATAAAGAGGTGTGACTAAGGAGCTCAATTAATTTTTCTATAAGACATTATGAACTAAACAATCTTGGGAAAATATTTGGAAAATGTCTTGGGTCACTGTGTTGAGGATTGGGGTTTAAATACACATGTTGAGGATCTAGATTTAAATACACCCCAGACACTTCTTCGTTGAGTCACATTCTAGCATGGCTTTGGAAATTATCCACGGTCTCTTTACCTCTAGAGACACTCTCGAAAGGAAAGATCTCCATAAGCTGTGGAATTATCCTGCATCAAGTGATACACACCAAACCAATGGGTGTGCATATGGTTACTAAAAGATAATTAGTCTAACCTCTGCGTGTCTCAACAGAAGGCTGAAACCATATCATGAATTTGAATGGATGGGAAACCACGCTTTTCATCGGAATGAATGATTCCATTAGCGTGAGAGTGTCTAATGAACTAGGAGCTGGACATCCAAGAGATACAACATTCTCTGTTAAAATCGTGGTTGCAACATCCGTATTGATTGGCATCATTTGCATGGTTATTGTTCTTATCATGAAGGACAAGTTCGCCATACTTTTACTGACAGGGACAGTTTACAAAGATATGCAAGTGGATTTCCTGAAAGAAATGGAGAATAAATGATCACCGCGGGCTTTTGAACCCATTGGAGAATATGCCAGAAGCCTCGAGAAGAAAAACTATGATCTTATAGGGTCTGGTCCAAACTTTTGAGGACTCCCAACTGGAGATGAAAACTCGAGAATTGGGTGTGGGTGTTTCTCCAAAGACTTGCTAGAATGACAGACTGGATAAAGCTGGGAAATGAGATGTTGTTGGAGGATGACAGAGGTCTGCAGTCTAAAATGATCCTGTCAAGTGTATCGCCCATATTATGCACACCTAGCCAAAGGCGTTTACAAGCTTCCCTAAGTCAGTAATGGTTCAAAGTGCTGGCAAAGGCACTTGGAAGTCGCAGTGTTCCATGAAGGCGAATCGCTTCAAATTCATGGAACACGAAGAGTTTTCTTTTTCTTTTTAAGACTGATGTATGTAACAAAGAGAGGGGAGGAGACAGCCCGGGAGCCTTGAGAGGCTGGGTTTGTAATGCATTTTTTATCAAATATAGAACAGAGTGCCAAGAGATTCTATACTTTGTCACTGTCTAATTCCGTTTTCTTCCTGGATTATTGTTTCTGAAGTTTTCATCACTGCTTTTTCTGCCTTATGTTCATTATTTCATCTTGTAATGGTTACAATTCAGTACAACCTCTGTTGTAGCTATTTTAAAGCATTCCTTAAGGTGCAGTTTTTCCTCTGTTTTGTTGTGAGTAGAACAAGACTTGCATCCTAATTGTTTTGCCTTATTTACAAGTTTTATTTGTTCACAGCCTTTCCTTTGTCTTTCTATGAGTGAGACAAGACTTGTGTTCAGATATTTGAAGTATTGGTGTTATTTATTCTATCGAGAGGAAGACCAGATACCTAGCTTTTTCTTTCAGTTTTGTTCATCCCCTATCTGCTATCCATCCTCATGATTTTAAAATGAATTAGACAAACGAGGTCATGCCTTTTAGTTTCTGATCTATAAATGAGTGGAATGACTATTTTCAACCTAGTTCTAGAAGCTTCCTATGACTGACCAATCAACAAGATTTATTCCTTTTAAAAATGTGCTAAGGCTTAGCTCTTTTACAGCCTAGAGTCAACTCTTGTGACAACACACGCACTCCTTGCGGCAGACTTGTAAGCACTTCCTAAGTGTTGAATTCCTTTGACTCTGCGCACACCTACATCAGCAGTCCTTCAATGCTTCACTCAGATTCAAAACATTGAGGCTTTACTCGGTCTATGCACTCCTTGCACAACTCCTGTGCCTGACTACACTTTTGTGGAAACGAGAACAAAATCTTCCTCTCCTGAGCTTTCAGAGACAAATTTCTGAACCTTTTTTCAATGCACTCCTTACGGACACTTCAACTGCACTCCTTGCGGGAACTCTTGCTCAGATAGAGAAACAATTGAAACTCATTCCATTACCCTTTCCTCTCAGATTTCATACATTCAACAAGAAATCATTCATACATAGCATAAAAGCAATTGCAGGACAGAAAGAGTAAAACATTCATGAGCATAACATTCAAAGATGCATACACAGAGAATATATGAACACCATGAGTTTGAATCACAGCTTTCTTTGTATTAATTTAGAACTTCTATACATGGATTCTACTACACAGCTCTCTGTTTCTCCTCTATGCTCTTCTCCATCATGTTACAATACACAATGAGGGTGTCTATATCCCGTTTCCCTCTTGCGCTCTAAAACTGTCAAATCTACACATTCAATTCTATCTACTTACATTAACTACCATAATCGCCTTCTACCTACTAAGGACGAGAGAAAATCGCTCAAGGTCCATTTACATTATACAAGTGTGCTCCTTCTTAATTATCTTATTTAAGATGGCGCATCAATTTCAAGGTAATTTCAAAATTTGCGCTGGCGCTTTTCCAGCTGTCTTTTTCTCCCGCGCTGGCTAGCTTGAGATGCTCCTACATCATACTCCTTGGCTCGAAAAAATTTCATGGGCTCCTGTCCATGAGCTCATGCACGGTCTGTCCATGCTTCTGGATCTCTGCTTCATTCTCCCAGCTGACATCTTCAACTAGATGGCCCTTCCATTTGACCAAATATTCAAAGTATTCTTTCCACCTGGTTTTCTTGCTTACTCTTTTATCCAGTATGCGCTCCATCTGCGGCTTATTTTCAACTGGCATCTGCTTTGTCCACTAGATCACTGGCTGCTCATTTCCTATTCTTGTTTCCTCAGCCTTATATGGGTACAAATCAGAGATATTGAATATCATAGAAATTCCGATCCCATCGGGTAATTCAATCTCGTAAGCATTCGCCCCAAATTTCTTTAAGACCCTACATGGTCTGATTTTCTTCATCTTCAGCTTATTATATGTTCCTCTCGGGAACCTTTCCCTTCTCAAATGTGCCAGACCCAAATCACCAACCTCAAATTGAAGTTGTCTCTTGTGTTGGTTTGCTCTATGCTTATATTCTTGTCTTGAATTCTGTAGTCGCTCCTTCACCTGGCTGTTAAGTTCTTTCATCGCCTCTGCGAAATCTTCTGCACTAACGCTCCTAGTCGCAGTCTGTTCTGAATCTCTCAGTTCAGAAATTCCCCTCAGCTGCATGCCATAGACAATATGAAATGGACTCTGCCCTGTGCTTCTATTAACAGAGTCGTTATAAGAAAATTCTGCATGTGGTAATATGTTGTCCCATTGGCTGTGGTTTTCCGTCACCAAGCTTCTCAGCAAGTCTCCCAGAATTCCGTTCACCACTTCTGTCTGTCCATCCATATGAGGATGATAATCCGAACTAAAAGACAAGTTAGTTCACAGCTTCTTCCATAAGGTCCTCCAAAAGTTCCCTATGAACTTGGTGTCTTGATCCGAAACTATGCTTCTTGATAAGACATGAAGTCAAATGACTTCTTTGAAAAACAGATTCGCATTGTGAGTTGCGTCACTGGTCTTCTGACATGGAATGAAGTGTGCCATCTTGGAAAATCTATCTACCACCACAAATATTGAATTAGAACCTCTTTGTGTTCTTGGCAACCCCAATATTAAATCCATGCTGATTGCATCCCATGACCTCTCTGGTATGGTCAATGGTTGATAAAACCCCGCATTTTGTTTCCTTCCCTTCGAATGCTGGCAAATTCTGCATCTGTCCAAGAATCTCTTGACATCTTCTCACATTCCTGGCCAAAAATATAACTCATTGAGGTTCGCAAACGTCTTGTCGTGACCACAGTGTCCTGCCAATCCTCCACTGTGTTTCTCCTTCAGCAAATTCTCCCTCATGGAGAATTTCGGAATACACAGTTGATTACCTTTAAACAGTAATCCTTCTTGGATCATGTATTCTGTCCATTTGCTTCTATCCCTAAGAATTGGATTCTCAATTTCTTCGTACGCCTCTTTAAAATCCTGATCATCTGCGTACATGTCCTTGAGATCATCAAAACCCAATGTTTTGACTCTGAACTCCTGCAATAGCAAACACTTCCTGCTCAAAACATCAACAACTTTGTTAGCAGTACCAGAAATATGTTTAATCACAAAAGTGAAATTCTGCATATACTCAACCCATTTGACATGTCTCTGATTCAACTTTTCCTGTTGAGTCACAAACTGCAATGCATGATTGTCACTGTATAAGGCAAATTCTTTCGGGATCAGGTAATGTCTCCATTTCTTCAATGCCTGGATAATAGCATAAAAATCCTTATCATAAGTGGAGTATTTCACTTTCGCTTCATTCAGCTTCTCACTGAAGTATGCTATTGGCATGTCTTCCTGACTCAAGACTGCCCTGATTGTGAATCTACTTGCATTGCATTTCACCTGAAATGTCTTTCGGAAATCCGACAACACCAAAACTAGTTGTTCCGTAATCTTCCTCTTCAACAGATTAAAACTTTTCTCAGCCTCTTCTGTCTAATGAAAAGAATTGTGTCTTTTCTTCACTGTTTCCATCATCGGTGCACTAATTCTACTGAAATTCCTGATGAACTTCCGGTATAAACTAGCTAATCCATGAAAACTTCTCACCTCAAAGATATTCTTCGGTGATGGCCAATTCTTGATTACCTCCATCTTATCTGGATCCATCCTCAACTCATCTTCCGAAATAACAAATCCCAAGTAAATGAGCTCTATCTTCGTGAATGAGGGCTTCTTCATGTTTATCAACAACTTCTCCTACTGTAACCTTTGCATCATTGTAGCCAAATGCTTCAGATGCTCTGCCATTGTTTTACTGAAAACTAGTATGTCATCCAAATTTACGATAACAAATTTTCTGATGAACTTCTTCAGGACTTCGTTCATCAACCTCATGAAGGTACTTGGAACATTTTTTAAGACAAATGGAATAACAATCCATTCATACAACCCTTCGTTAGTCTTGAAGGCTGTTTTCCACTCATCACCTTCTCTCATACGAATCTGGTGATAACCACTTTTCAAATTAATCTTTGAAAAGAATTTTGCTCCACTCAAGCAATCCATCAGATCATCCATCCTTGGTAATGGAAATCTTTACCTGATGGTTATATTATTAATCACCCTCAAGTCAGTACACATCCTTCGGCCTCCGTCTTTCTTCGGACTGAGTACTGTCGGAATAACACATGGAATCAAGCTTTCTCTGACTAAACCTTTGTCCAATAACTCCTGGACTTGTCTTTTGACCTCTTCATTCTCTTGTGGCATCAATCTGTATGCGGCCTTATTTGACAAACTAGCTCCTGGTATGAGATCAATATGGTGACTCACACTTCTGATCAGTGGAAACGAACGAGGTAATTTTTCCACTACTATATCAACGAACTCTTCCAACAATTCCTGAATTTCTTCTGGTAAATCATCCACCCTTGTGATGGTCAAAACAATCTTCGGTTTCCTAACCACAATGAACTGTGGATCCTCCTTCTTATTGACCTCTGTAAGGAGCTCCTTCCCACTCATGAGAAGTACTGTGTTGCTTACTTCCGTTTTCACCTCCTTATCCTTAATTGGAAGCAACATGTGAGTCCTCCCATTCTTCTCTAGGGTGTATGTGTTCATTCTCCCATCATGAATCACATTCCTGTCATATTGCCATGGTCTACCCAGCAATAGATGATAAACATCCATAGGATAACATCACAGAGTATCTTATCATTATATCCTCCTATCTTAAATTCAACTAAACACTGTTTAGTGATAGTTACCTGATGTCCTTTTTGTAGCCACGAAATTCTGTATGGGCTTGGATGATCAATCGTCCCCAGCTCTAACTTTTCTACCATCTCTGTAGAAACGAGATTATCTGTGCTACCACTATCCACAATGACCTTGCATACCCTGTCCTTGGTCTTGCACAGGGATGATTTTAAGGATGGAAATTTATTTTAAAATGTAGAAACCTTGGTGAATCTTACTAATCCTTCATATGCCAACTATAAATGTTTGGCGATAATTTTGTAAAAATATTCAAATTTATAATTATTTTATATAGTTTTTATAAAATTTTGGTGATTTTTAAGGTGAAATAATTTTATCCTATAGAATTTGGGCGAATCATTTTTAAAATAGCGAATCTTGTTTTTGGAAAAACCATGGAAAATTAGCCCATGAGCGAAATTTAGCCCCTAAAATCATCCCTGGGACTCTTGCAAGCAGTCTGGAAAAGTCTAGTTCTTTGGAATAAACTCTCCACCTCCTTCTCTGGTGTCAAAATAGCTTTTCGCATCATCATCGTTCTTCTGCCTTCAGCGTCTTCTGCCTCAACATCCCACCACTGTGCTTCAGTGATGTGAGCTTCTCCACTCTCCTTCTTTTTGTCTGGACACTCGTAAGACTTGTGACCATTCTTTCCACACGTGAAGCATTTTATCTCTCCACCTCTAGTATGAGGAAAAGTATTATTATCAGCATAATCTCCTCTTTGCTCAGTATGTTTTCCTCTCTGTTCAGCATATTTCCCTCGCTGTGAGGTTCCACCTCTCTCATTTCGAGTCTGAGGTTTCTTCCAGTCCTCCTTGGGCTTCTGATATTTATCCTGGGCAACTGATTTGCCTCTGGGTTGACTTCTGCCTCGGCCTCTCTGACCTTTCTTTCTGCTCAGCTTCTCTTCTTCTTTCAGAGCCATCTGATAAGAATCTTCCACCATTCAAATGGTTACCATGCTCATCTCATCTTGAATATCATATCTCAGGCCATTCATATATTTGGCAACTTTTTCATCATCGCTCTCCGGATGACCTTCCCTGATGTTCAGCCTATAGAATTCTTCAGTGTATTCTTTTACTGTCATCAACTTCTATCTCAGGTTCTGCATCCTCCTGAACAGAGTAATTTGATAATCTCTGGGGATGAATTTCGCCTTCAACTTCACGATCATTCTATCCCATATTTTGATCTTCTACTTGCCTTTGCATCATCTGTCAGCTTGTAGTTCATCCCACCACAATGTTGCATGTCCCTTCAATCTATTGATAGCATGCTTGACTTTCTTGTCCTCTTTGACATCTTCATAGTCAAAGTATGTGTCTAGAGCTCTAATCCAATCTAGAAGCTCTTCCGCATCCAGATTTCCTTCATAAACTGGAATGTCCATTTTCGCTCTTGCACCCATTCTTGCAATAGCTCCGATCAAACGTTCATTTGTTGCATCTTCTGCTACAACTTCTTCTTCATGTTCAGCCTCAATCTCACTTTCGGAATCACTAAGATCCCCAGCACTGACTGTGCATCTTTGTGCTATCTCCATGCCTTCGAGTCTGGCTCGTAGATCACGCAGCTCTCTCTCCATAGTTGGATCTGTCATCTGCCTACCCCTTCTTCTTGGCATTTCCCTCTCCTCTGGGGGATCGAGTGTTATCCTGTCCCTTCTCCTTGGCAGCATGGTGAATTCTCTTTCTCTCTGCTACAAAAAGAAAAGAACCTTTCTGTGCTCTGATACCAAATGATGAACGTCAATGCACGCTCCCTCCACAACCCACAGGTCAGAAGGTCCCCATTAACACAGGATCTTTCCTTTACCACTAGCCTGAACAACTCTAAATGCTCTTCTATTTCCCTATCGGGAAATCTGCACCCACAACAAACTCTCACGGGATCCCCTCTTTGCTCTTGGGAGATCGGACTTCGCAACTTCGTGAATCCAATGGTCAAGCGTTGGTCTCTCGAATCCCCGAAACCTGAAATAGTCAACGCAGACCTTTCCTCTTTCCTTTTCAAGATTTTCCTTACCACGATTTTGGTGGTCGTGGTGTCGATTAACTTGCTCCTGCGATTCTTGAAACCTGATTTGGCAAAACTCCAATACACTCGCGAGCTTTGACCTTTCAACGCCACTTCACTTCATCGGGACTTCGGACTTCACAATATCGCAAATCCAATTGCAGTATTTTCGAAACTTCACTCCACGAAACTCCGAAGTAGTGTGCCACCTGTCCACCTCGCTGAATCCTGTGGTCCCACGTCGTTCTCTATGCCTTCGGGATTTCACGGTTCGGGATATCGAGATTCTCGTTGCAATGTTTATGAGAATTCCACCCACGAAAACCCAATACAAGCATCCACGTGTGAATCCAACAACCCTTATGGCTTGGATCTATGGTCCTACTCCTCTTGAGCTTAGAACCTTTCGACGCTTTCGCCGTAACTCCCCTGCTTCTCTGTAAGATCTGACGACTCACGGGACTTCACGGATTCTCCACCGAGAATTCTGACCATCCATCTCTTCCCTTGAGAGCTCGTCCTCCTGCGGTCTAACGTTGCTACACTTTCCTTCGGCCACTTCAAAGGCTTCGAATCCTTTTGAACATTCCACGACTCTGCGTCTTTTTAGAAAAACCCTTGCACGCACTCCTTGCGGTAGACTTGTAAGCACTTCCTAAGTGTTGAAGTCCTTTGACTTTGTGCACACCTGCAGCGGCAATCCTTCAATGCTTCACTCAGATTCAAAACTCTGAGACTTTACTCGGCCTACGCACTCCTTGCACAACTCCTGTGCCTGACTACACTTCTGTGGAAATGAGAACAAAAGCTTCCTTTCCTGAGCTTTCAGAGACAAATGTCTGAACCTTTTGTCAACACACTCCTTGCGGACACTTCAATTGCACTCCTTGCAGGAACTCTTGCTCAGATAGAGAAACTCATTCCATTACCCTTTCCTCTCAGATTTCAGACATTCAACAAGAAATCGTTCATACATAGCATAAAAGCAATTGCATGACGGAAAGAGTAAAACATTCATGAGCATAACATTCAAAGATGCATACACAGAGAATATATGAACACCATGAGTCTGAATCACAACTTTCTTTGTATTAATTTAGAACTTCTATACATGGATTCTACTACACAGCTCTATATTTCTCCTCTATGCTCTTCTCCATCATGTTAGAATACACAATGAGGGTGTCTATATCCCGTTTCCCTCTTGCGCTCTAAAACTGTCAAATATACACATTAAATTCTATCTACTTACATTAACTACCATAATTGCCTTCTACCTACTAAGGACGAGAGCAAATCGCTCAAGGTCCGTTTACATTATACAAGTGTGCTCCTTCTTAATTATCTCATTTAAGATGGCACATCAATTTCAAGGTAATTTCAAAATTTGCGCTGGCGCTTGTCCAACTGTCTTTTGCTCCCGTGCTGGAAAGATTGAGATGCTCCTGCATCATCTTGTAGTTGTATTATATACAATAGGTATGTACAGATACAAGGTTTGGATAAAGCCTTGTGAAAATGATAATTTTAACTAACGAATCAAAGTTTAAATAAGATGTAAAACTTAAGGAAATCGTTCTATTACTATAAGTAGCAAATAACAACAAATGAACGAATAAGATTGGAAATGATATAACCGTAATGAACAAAGAATTAAAGTTTGAATGATTTAATCGTTATTCATTTGTAAAGTAAATAAAAAAAATTAAAAAAAAACTAACTAACTTAACGCTGATCAACTGTAAAGAAAAGGAACTAAGCTATATTCGTCTTTCTGCGTAATGTAAGATCCACTTAACCTGTTTCCAAGCATAAATCTATGGCAAGAATAAAAGAATGATATTTGCTGAAAAAACTCAAGGAATTTTTGTATTTCAAAGAAATCTATGATAAACAGAAAGAAAAATGAGCTTTTCTCATGTTACTTTAAATTATTCAAAAGCTAAAGATGAAACTAACATCAATCTATGGAAAACGGTATTATCAAAATCTAACATTTGGCGTAAACTCAAAATGTATGGATAGATGATTAGTCAAAGATATTATAATAACCAATAAATAATGGACCACGTGAAATATAAACACAACATGAAAACTTAAATGTTGAACAGGCTAAAGCTAATTCATAACAGATAAGTTTTTCATGCCCAGAAAATATATGAAGGCCAATGATCGCATTGTATAGTCTACAAAAGGACTAAAGACAAAAAGTAAACTACATTCCATATATTTCTCATAAGTATATGTCCATCATTAGGTCCCAAAAGAATTCCCTTTGTCTCCAAATCATTTGTTAAACATATTAAACAAGGTTTCAATGGATACATTAACCCATGGATTCTTTTAAAAGAAAAACCCATACCCTTTTTAAGATCGAGCTAAGTTCCTAGGAGGAGGTCCATACTTACTCTAACAATATAATTCATGGTCCTTTAATTAACAACAAGTCTTCCATATAGATATAGACTAATTGAAGCAGGAAAACAAAAGTTACAAACTAATACAAAGGGAAAAGATTTTGAGATTTCAGTTGAATGTTTGCACGAGATAAAGGTCTCAATTTCATGATTTTCAGTCATGAAATTGAAAAGTGAAAGCAATAAACAAATCATACGATCATGTTCTCGTAATAATAAAATCCAAATTCAACAATCACACCTTCACAAAAGAGACCCAGTCAATATGATGCACATAGATATGTTGGACAACAAGTTTAAG